>OZ059794.1:10592944-10801600 GCA_964057025.1 Standfussiana lucernea | reverse complement strand
TGTGCTTTTATGAGTAAGCATATTCAGCACGAAAATTTGATTGTTTAAGTTAGGGGGATTGGCGTTATTAGAGAACGACAAAACTATATTTAAAAAGTTTCAGATAGGAGCCCTGCGAGTAGGTGCTTTCTGATTTCAAAAGAGAACAAAAATAACAACGGCATGTTTAGCGACATTAATTTTCATCTTATCGCTGTGTATCTCGCTGTTATAGTTCTGGCGTTCACGCCCCAACTACTCAACTGTAACGTTTTCTTGCTGAATATGCTTACCTACTGAAAAACCATTCGGGCCATTTTTATGCACAAATATCGAAACAGGTTACACCGACCCATAGCCAGCCAAATCATTCAAAAAGTGAGCGAAGCGGCTTGGGAATTTGGGGGTACCCCCCTGACACGACCTCTAGCTACGTTCGAACATATTGGGGGATAGATGAAGTGATCAAAGTGAACAAACTATGGACCCGTCATCCTATTTTGGGATCCTATTCCCTGTTATCTTTAAACCTTGCAGATAACAATAGGATCCCCGTGTAGCGACGATTCGTCGACTTTCCGTAGCGAAACTAAGCTTCTTTCGCTTTTGAACTAATTTGTCGGTGGGAAACAAACGTTCAGTTAAAAATTACATTTTGCCCTACCTGGGAATCAAACCGAGGACGTTATGCTCAGGTAGCGCTTGTGACCACTGCATCAAAGAGGTAGTCAAACGATGGAAGGTAGGTAACTAAAATGGCAATATGTATTAAGAAGTTCGAAGAACAACTACAACACAAAATACGGTTCGATTAGATGGCATAGAAGATTAGACTTGCAGTTTCCATATCTAATCTAGGAAATCTTATTTAGAAAAAGACATTAATTTAGCGATTTAGTTTTTGTCACAGAGCAGGTATAGGTATCAAAAGAACTGTTCTACTTTAGGTAATAAAAACTGAATTGCTATGAAGTATCTAGCTACTTCCTTTACAGCACAGTTTATGTTTGCCCGTTGATTGTTTATGAATTAACTGTTAAGTACCTGTATTCTTTTTTGCGTAGGCTTTTAGACATGTCGCAATCGTAAGGCGTAACGCGTTCCGAACTGGCCGACTTGGCGTCCTTGCCGATGGTTTCACCGTCTGCAACCCGCAAATCTAATGATATAAAATGCTGTCACAGGCGGTTCACAGGCAGTTCAGTCCAAGTAGCCAAATACAGAACAAATAGTGAAGTAAAACAATAACAATGAGGTCGCTAGTCGCCCTTGCCGTGCTAGCATGTGTCCTAGTAGCGTGTTCTGGACGAGAAGAGGAGCAGGGCGACCTGGTCGCCGCGGCGAGCCACCACGGCCACCACCACGAGGAGGGCGGCGGCAAGGAGCACCACGCACACCATCACCATGAACACGGGGAAAAGGGCCACAAAGGGCATAAAGGACATCATCACCACCACAAAGGAGAGCATGGTCACCACGGCAAGCACCACAAAGCTGGACACCATCACGAGCACGGAGGCCATCACAAGAAGCACTGGGACGAGCACGACCACCATGGCAAACACCACGAGCACGGACACCACCACAAAGGTGGCAAGCACCACCACAAGAAACATCACGATAAGGGCGAAGAAGTCGAGGGATACCACAAGAAATACCACAAGGACGAGTACCACAAGGACCATCACTTTTACGATGACCATCACAAGGAAGGCAAGCACCACAAACACGGCCACCATCACGGACATCACGAAAAGAAAGGTGGTGGTCACAAGAAGGGCGGTCACCATCACTCAGGTCACCACGAGGAGCACCATGGCAAACACGGCCACCACGACAAGCATCATTATGATGAAGACCACAAGGGGCACAAGGGGCACCACGGACACGAAGAGCACCACCACGATCACCACGATCACGGCAAGAAGGGCGGTCACGAGGACCACAAGCATTGGGGATTCCACCACGGCAAGCACTGATAATATTACTGATAAGATTATGTTATTGTTTACTTTGTTACTTTACGCATTACCTCTTTGTAAATAAATATAAACCAATTTAAAAAAAAAAGACATGTTTCATTCCCTCCTTTACATTTCATACATAATTAAACCTACTTAAATATCTATACAATCCATGCGAAATAGTAACAGTTACAATAAAGCAAATCAATAAAGTGTCACTATTAACTATAATTAGCTGTCGATAACGGAACAAATTCAGTTTAACCATAACATGATGTCGTCACTGCCACCGCTTCGTCGCCGTCGCAGAATCATTCATCCAGAAATCTGCAGCAACAATTGCCAAACACCACTCTGTAATCGACGCCAGATGAAAGCGATCTAATCTATAAATGCAAAGTGCGGAAACAGTTTTGACACTGTTATCGTAGCTTTGGTGACGGCTACGTCTTTAGTCGAGCCAGAGCAAGTGAGTTGGTTTTTTTTTATTTTACACATAAATATCCTCATTATTTATCAAATTAAGTTGATACATTACTTTTGATTTCTTTTTTGTTTTCAGTTATGAGGCTCCTGATTTTAATAGAGCTTCTGGCATGCGTGGTGCTATTCGCGCATGCTCGAAATGTAGCCAACGTTAAAGGTGAAAAGGATGCTGCACCCAAGGCCGTCCCGGAAGTAGCAGCACCCACCGGCGCCGACCTGTCGGCAGCCGGCAGTGAACCCGGCGACCAGGCGATAGCGGGCACCGAACACAAGAAGGCGAAGGACAGCCACCACGAACAAGGCGGCGGCCATGAACATCATGCCCATCATCATGAGGACCACGGGGATAAAGGTGAAAAGGGATACAAATCGCATCACCACCATGATAAAGGCGAGCACGGAAACCACGCTAAACACCACCACGAAGGCCATCACGACGAACACGGAGGGCACAAGAAGAAACACCACGATGAACACGACCACCACGGCGAACATCACGAAGCCGCGCACGGACACAAAGGCGGGAAATTCGGACACAAAAAAGGCCACAAGAAGGGTTCGAAGACCACCGGTTTCCATCACAAATCTCATAAAGACGAATATCACAAGGAACACAAGTTCTACGACGACTTCCACAAGGGAGGCCACCATCACAAACATGGTGACTTCCACGGCCATCATGATAAGAAGGGCGGTCACCACAAGAAAGGCGGTCACCACGAAAAGGGTCATCACGAGAAACACCATGGCAAAAAGGGTCATCACGACAAAGGACATTACGACGAAGACCACAAGGGGCACAAGGGCCACCACGGGCATGAGGAACACTTTGCGCACCACCACGACCACGGCAAGAAGGGCGGACATGCCGGCGGCAAGGAACATGGCTACAGTCACGCAAAGAAAGCGTAAGCAGGAAAACACGTACCCGCTTCATTATTTGTTAAATTATGTTGTTGTTGTTTTTTATTGTTATGTTTTTCAACAAGTCATTGTACATAAAAGTTTACGTAAGACATAATTAATTTAAATTAAATTAAAATTCAATTCAAAGTTGTCTCGTGACTATGCCTCATTTATAAACCCACAAAAACATGTTATTTACTTCACTCATAACCTCATGTAAACACATACACAAATAGATGTTTTATAGGTATTGCTTATGATCCAAGAGGTTTTGGCCTAAGGAGTTTGAATGTAATAGAATAGCCAAGTTAACATAAGTGGACTACCCATGCACCTTTGCCTATGATTAGCATAAATATAATAAAATTATCCTTTACTTTATTCAACTATTTTGGTATAGCAATCTTGAAAAACCTGCCAAACTCAAAGTAATAAAACTCAACTAGACTAAAGAGGCAAAGCAATGTCAGAATTGAAATTAAAAAAAACGAAGTAATCAATCACACAAAAAACGAGTTATAAACATAACAATTTATGTGGTGATGAAAGCAATCAGAGCGAGAAATGACACAATTATTTTATTTTGAATTTATTCAATACAAAGTTGCATAAGATTTACAACAAAGCCATCAGTGGAGCTAGATGATCGAACTCAATCTTCTCAGTAATGTTCTTAGTCTTAATGTTTTCATCTTGGTTGGCAATGAAGATTAGGCTTCCATCATCTCTCCATCCATATTTTTTCACCCAATGTTTCAAGGTCACATCTAAAACCAATCACAAACACATTTTGAAACTGTTTATTGGAAATATAAATTAAACTAACTAAACATCAGCTGGTAGGTAGCAACTGGATGAGAGTTGCCGAAAATCGAGTTGAGTGGCGTACGAAAGTCCCATGTAATAGGGGCGAGCCTATTGCCATCAACCAGGCACAGATCCAGACTCCATAGCAGCTCCTGAGAAATTCTTGATGGAGAACTCAATAAGAATTTGCTCGACCCGGGAATCAAACCCGTGATTGCGACCATTAGAGCAACAAGGCAGGTAATTAAGTATCAAACCTTTGATATCATGTACAGTGAGAAGGTGAAGACTAGTCTGCTATAGTTTATTTATACATTTGCATAGAAGGTAGTATACAATGTTAACTTACACCATTTTTTAGACAGTCTTCAGTAACAAAATAATTCACGTCATGTGAAATGCCTGCCTGGGTACCAATGACTGCTCTCACCATGCTTACCACCATGTGTAAAGAGCTGTATCAGTGTATATGCATACTTTTAAAAATTAAACAAGTAGTTTTATTATTGTTATTACTGACCATCAATCCCTCCCAATAAGTTAGCGAGGTTGTTCTTATCAATTGTCTGGAAAGTAATGCCAACAACATGGCACACAAACTTTCTGATGGAGTCATGGAAACCACTGATACGGTTGCATAGCTCTGGCATTTGATGTACTCTGTTCCAAAACTGGGCAAAGTCACACTGCTCTAGAATATCAGCCAAATATTTAATCTGTGATATTGTCTCATTCTCCACCTGAAAAATACACACATTATACATTGAGATAATACAAAACTTCAAACAATAAATAAACAAAATAACTTTCAACTTAGTACAATAATTTGAGTGTTAAATTGGAAGTAGTCCACACAGAATATGTGGATTGGATCCTTTTGAATAATCTATAGGGTAGAAGGGACACCAATGCTGAAATAGTTACCACATATTCAGTACATCATTTTCATCAGTTATTTAAAATATATATGTTACATACATTTTAACCATGTACGTATTGCAGTTTTGTAGGAAATTTGTAGCCTTTTTTTCCTATTATCCGATGAAAAATTTCTATATAGGGGGTTCAGAATGATGACTGTACTGTATGTGGTAACAATTTTAGCATTGGTGTCCCTTCCACCTTGTATATCCAATTTAATTCTTTAAGAATTTCCAAGGAGTTCTTCCGTTTTTTTTTTAAATATAAATTTTTTTGACTAATTTGGTTTGAACATGTATTTTTTCTCAAAAGTACTTACCACAGATTCAAGAAGCAGACATTTGCACAGTGTAAAATCAGTATGGGGGAAATTAGTCAAGGCTTTCAAAAGAATCTGGCACGTGATGTCAGCGTTGAACTTCTCTGGATTGAATTGATACAGTTTTAAAACCGCCAGATTTGCTTCCAAATCATAAGTATTCTCGCGTGACTGCATTTCAACATACCTCTCTAATGTTTGAAGATTGGCAGGATTATATCTATAAATATGTCATTTATTGTTAGCAACTAATATTCATGCAAAAAATCATTTTCATCAACTATCTAAAATGTTAAAAACTAACCCTTTACTTAGGTACAGCAAATCAATGGAAAATGAATGAATAGAAAGAAAATCATAATTTCGAATGCCCCTACAACTTACAATATAATTGCATGATCTTACCTTTCAATACTTTTTAATATGGTTGCGACGGTTTGCTTCATAGTCTCAGCCATTGCTAAGGCTCTTATTATTCTCAACCTAGAGAGACAATATTATATTCAACAAGCGTGGCAATTGGCATTCACAAATGGCAATTTGACATTGACAACTGCATGATTCTAGATGACAGGCTGACTGACGAGTATTAAGCAGAAACAAAATGGTTTTTTTTTATAATGTAAGACATGAATTAGTGGAGGATAAACCACCATGGAATTAGTAATTACTCAGAAACAGTCGGGCCAAAAAAACCGTGTCCACATGTTTGGTACCGTACTTGCTGCACACTACAAACATCTACAGACGCACAAATGATTTTTAAACGAACAAGGATGAAGAATAATAGTACAACATACAATGCTACCAAAGTCAAAAAAACGCATGACCTTTTCTGACACTATGATTGACAATGACATACAGAGTGACACATGTCTGACAAGTGACAAATTGACGGGCAGACCAATTTCGTTGGCGGTGGAGGCAAATAATTGTGCATTGAATTTTAGGATGCTTTTCGCCTTCTAACGAATATGGAAATACAGTGGTTTAAATAAGAAAAATAAAATACAGGCTTTCAATTTACTGGAAATTAATTAATGGTCAAAAATATTCGTCAACGCGGTGTTATCAGACTTTATTTCAGTACTATCAAAAAGTGAAAAACAAACTTCAAAATGGATCAAATGCTACCGAGTCCGTACAACATACCTGGCATAGGTACTCCTTTGCATCAGCCAGAAGAGGATCAACAGATTTTGCCGAATGCTATGCAACAGCAGCATCAGCAACAACAACAACAACAGCAACAAGCCCTCGCCGCCATGGGATCCTCACCGCTCGTCGGTTTTGGTTCATCGCTAATGGGAACTCCTCAAAGATCAGTGCATACTTATGCACCAGCTGCCAGCTATGCTACACCTCAGCAAATGATGCAGCCACAAACACCAGTAATTATTTTTCTGCATTCTCTTCCATCTTCATTCATTAGTGGCTGTAATCATATAAAATCCATTTTCTCATAAGTTACTGCTTTATGATTCTCCTTTTCTCTATCTAGATTTACAATAATAATAGAATTGTGCTATTTGTATCCCTCTAGAACTATGATTTGCAAAATTGCTACTTACCTATATGGTCAATCATGCACAGCCTTGACACATAAGTAACTTCCAACTTATTATTATTACCATAATCTACTAATAATTATATTTTTAGCAAAACTTAATGTCACCCATGATCACAAGTGGCAGTCTTGCAGGCCAACAGATGCTGAGCCAGGCCAGTCCCGCGCCAATGACACCTATGACCCCACACTCAGCTGACCCTGGTATCTTACCACAGTTACAGTAAGTACCCCTGTGCAGTTTTTGTTTAAACAGAGAAACAGACTTTTGAGAATCTTTTGTTGTTAAAAATGATTTAATGTCAATAAATATAAAATCTTTTTTTTTCCAGAAATATTGTGTCAACAGTGAACTTAAATTGTAAATTAGACTTAAAAAAAATTGCTCTACATGCAAGGAATGCAGAATATAACCCAAAGAGATTTGCTGCAGTCATAATGAGAATAAGAGAACCTAGAACTACAGCACTGATATTTTCATCAGGAAAGATGGTTTGCACTGGTGCCAAAAGTGAAGAAGACTCTCGTCTGGCTGCTCGGAAATATGCTAGAATTATTCAGAAGCTTGGTTTCTATGTAAGTATTAACTGATAATAATGTGGCTGTATAATAAGTAAAGTATTGTATTATTATACCTACTACTGGTCAATATATTGTTTACTTATATAAAAGTCATTCTGTATCAATTAAACCCCTTAACAATATTCATATCACTACTGAATATACATGTCAGTCAGTCAGTCAGTCAGAACTTACATTAGACAATTTAAAAAAATCGAAAAATCTGTATTATGTTTATAGGTAGTTTAATGTTCTCATTTTATTTTACAGGCCAAGTTTTTAGACTTTAAAATACAAAACATGGTTGGAAGTTGTGATGTAAAGTTTCCAATTCGACTTGAAGGTTTAGTACTGACACATGGACAGTTCAGTTCATATGAACCAGAGTTATTCCCGGGCCTTATTTATAGAATGGTGAAACCAAGAATAGTATTATTGATCTTTGTTTCTGGAAAAGTTGTGTTAACTGGTGCAAAAGTGAGAGAAGAAATATATGAGGCATTTGATAACATTTATCCGATCTTAAAAAGCTTTAAGAAACAGTAAGTTGTAAGTATCATAAATGTGTTCTCAGCTTAAGTGAAATAAATTCTGTTCTATTTTTATTTTATAAATTTTACTGTGTAGTTTTATTTGCATCTTTCTCTGAATTGCTTTCTTGTGCGAAAAGTACAAATCTTCAAAAGTTTTTATTTATGTTTCACCTATCCCGGTATCTGTGTCTGTAAAGAAATCTTGCAAGTTAAATTTGACCCAATTCAGATTCTGATTGAGGTGAAATTTTGCATACACCTCTGGATCTGTTGACAATACATTTTATGATAGATAAGGGGTAAGAAAGATTTTCCTGGCGAAAGTAATAAATAACCGGGTACTAAAACAATACATCTTCGATAAGAAATACAACATCTAGGTTGATGAGGATCACCGCTGCTAGGGGTTATGCCCTGTAGAGCTGCGAATCTCCACAGATGGGCTCGAAAAAGGTACTGGTGCTGGAATTTCCTTGGAGGATTTCAACATTCACATAGCTGCACTATTGGGGGTCCAAAACACAGTGTTTTCATTTCCCTGACCGCATCAGACTACCCAATCTGCATACTCTCAGACAGCATGGCTGTACCTACTGCAAGCCACACAGTGAACTCTGGGATAATACACGAGTGTCACCAATGCCTAAACCAGGTTGGAAAGTTCAATAACATACTAACGATCCAATGATAGCGATTCCCGGGGCAACTATGCAGCAGATCAAATCGGTAGAAGGGGATCAAGCATGCCAACAGTTGAATTTGAACCTATCGTGCCACTCCCATTCGGATGCCTACTCACTCTGGTAACAAAACGCACCAGGGAACTTACAACACCATGACCATGATTGGTGCAGGCAGGCCAAGAAAGCTCCTTCCTACTATCAAAGTCCGCTTCACTTAACAGGCCCTACGGCTGACCAAACAACAGCTGCGCACTGTTACAGCTGTCATAACTGGATACGGCTCATAAAACATCTTTGTTATAGGAGTCACAGACAGCCTACTGTGCCGAGCTTGCACGGAGGTAGACATCTCTAAGCCCTAGGTTACCTTATGCGGAGCGAAGTAGCGACTTCGGTAAATCAGGTACTCTCCGAGAAAACATCAGTAACACCAAAGCGTTGCTGGCCTTTCTCGAGGAGCTGGGGTGGATCGAATGATCGATTTTCGCACCCGTACGCAAAATACACGCTCTGGACGTGGAGTTTTATACAAACAAGAGACCTTGCAACAATGGCGCTTTACATCCACTGTCTGGAAGACACGGCGCGGCATACGTTGGCCGAGTGTGCCGCGTGGGATGAGCCGCGCCGTGCCCTCGTTACATAGGTGGGAGAAGACCTGTCGCTGCCGACTGTTGTTCGCTCGATGGTCGGCAGCGCAGAGTCCTGGGATGCGGTGATGTCCTTCTGCGAAACCGTCGTAAAGGGAGAGGAAGATGAGGAGCTCCCACCCATCCCGCAGCAGACGCACCGGGCGTCGGCAGAGGGCGGATAAAGCCCTCTTCCGGCCCCCCTAAACTGGTCCAGGGGCGACGGATTCGTGACATCCGTCGCTCCCCATCACACTGGACCCGAAACGGTGGCGCGTAGTGTTCCAAGCGCGCCTCTCTATGACGTAACGGGGGGATTTTTATACATCTCACTCACCCCCTGGGACGAGGCCTGCACGTCAAGCGGGACGGCACTAGTCCGGGGCAGCGGAAGTCGCATTAGTTCCCGCTGCCCCTCGACGCAAGTGGGCGAGGGAACACCGGTGTGGTTTTAGTCAGTACGAGTCTGACAGACCCCTCCGCTCTCCCCAGGGCGGAGGATATCCATTGAGGATTTCCACCCCGTGAAAAAAAAAAGTGAAGAATGCGCAAACCAGACCAACAGTCGGTCGACTGCGCTAGAACAATTTGCTAGTTGGTAGGCGGCTTTTGAAGAGAGCTCTAGCACAGTTGGCCATACAGTCGGCAAATGTGCGCGCGCACATAATTATAAATAATAATATTATTGCGCGTTTTTTTTTTTTTTACTAGCTGACCCGGCGAACTTCGTACCGCTTATCAGTCAATGAATGTATTGAAGCTATGTATTTTGCTGCATGGGGTGCATTCGGGTTGATTCTCTTCAGTGAAGCACCTTGTAATATACGTCATTTTTCGTTTTGTTATCACCTTATACTTTTTACTACTTTACCCTACCTACCTTTCTACTCGCAAAAAGCTGCTCCAACTCCGTCTGATGTTTTGGACCCATCTGTGTAAATGACATGCCAGCCAGTGTATCTTTCCCGTAATTCATTAAGGGTATTGTACTTTAACGAATTATTGTCATAATGTGATTTTGGAGCAGTAACACTTACTAGATTACATTTAATAACATCCTTAATATCTATGTTAGACACCCAAGTCTCTAAAGTAAACATTAAAACTGGACAGGAAGACGAAATCTCCTCAGCACTTATCATACTGTGTGAAGTAACTAGTAGAGGTCTCCTCTTGCTATTCCAGTACCTATTTTTAATTATACCACTAAGATCTGTAATCAAACTTGTTGAAATATCATTTGTCCTGGATTGTAGCTTTAAACAAAACTTCAGAGACAGGAATTGCCTTCTAATTTGTAAAGGAGGTATACTCAACTCGCTCTCCATTACGTTGATCGGAGTTGACTTAATACAACCGCCGATTATTCTTAAAGCTATATTTTGTAATTTTTCCAATTTATAAGTGTGACTAATTGCAGAGTTATCGTACAAAAAACATCCGTAATCAATCCTGCTCCTAATAATCGCTATATGCAGTCTACGCATATATATAGGGTGAATACCCCATGACGATCCTGCCCGAACTTTGAGTAATTGATTTTTTTTTGTGAACTCTCATACACTTCGTTAATATGCTTCCCCCATCTTAAGCACTTATCCAGCCACATTCCTAAATATTTAATATAATCCACAGCTTCTAAAGTTTTGTTGTTAGCTTTAATATCAACTGCTAGTCTTCTGCGTCCTCTCGCAAATATACATAATTTGGATTTATTGGTCGATAGTTCTAATCCTAACCTCTGTATTGATTCTACACAAAAATCTAAAGCTTGCTGCATATTATCTAAACTATCTTGTATTATTTAGTGTTATTACAATATAATACAAAATCATCAGCGTATTGACTGACACAAACGTTATTAATATTTTGACGAATACGGCCTGTATTTGTAATAATATTAAAGAGAAGGGGGGATAAAGGATCACCTTGTGCAATTCCCTTACCAGTCCATCTTACATCTTGCTTTCGTCAGCTTTTATAGTGAGATGTCTTTCTTTTAAAAAATCCCAAATATAAGAACAAATAATTATATTTCCCAACTTTCAAATAATTTAGAATGTGTAGGTACTACCTGGTCACTGAGGACATTATTATAAGCTCCTTCCACATCCAAAAAAACAGCTACAGTTGGGATATTTTTGGTAAAGCCAATTTGTATTTTAGTAACAAGGCGTGCAAGACAATCATGACATGAGTGATCTCTTCTAAAACCAGTTGTACTGGGAGATAGTATTTTATTAAATTCATTTATTATATTATATGAACCATTCTAGTCGCTTCAGAATCACGGAGTGAAATATTTTACAAAGACAAGATATCAATGCGATTGGTCGAAGCTTACCATCGGAGCCGCTGCTAGTCTTAGGTATCGGAACTGGAAATATCTCGCCATTGAAAGGGAAGCGTTGATGTTTTAAAAATCTATATATATAAAAATGAATTGCTGTTCGTTAGTCTCGCTAAAACTCGAGAACGGCTGAATGGATTTATCTTATCTTGGTTTTGAAATGTTCGTGGAGGTCTAGGGAAGGTTTAAAAGTTGAGAAAAATTCGAATAATTGCCGGGAAAACCCTCAAAACAGCACGTTTCTATTTCCCATACAAACGTTTTCTAAATAAAATGGAGAGTCAATTTGTAATTTATTACCGCTGTATAAAGTTCAAATTCGCGTGCGCGGTTGAGGATCTAATGTCGCGTTCCGAAATCAACAAAAGTGAATCGCGAACGCGACAAAATTGAGGATAGGTTATGTAGATAGGTACTAGGAGGGTAGGATAGGTAGGTAGGTGCTAGGAGAGTAGGATACGTAGGTAGGTACTAGGAGAGTAGGGTAGGTAGGTACTAGGAGAGTAGGATAGGTAGGCAGGTACTAGGAGAATAGGATATGTAGATAGGTACTAGGAGGGTAGAATAGGTAGGCAGGAACTAGGAGAGTAGGATAGGTAGGTAGGTACTAGGAGAGTAGGATAGGTAGGCAGGTACTAGGAGAGTAGGATATGTAGGTAGGTACTAGGAGGGTAGGATTTGTAGATAGGTACTAGGAGGGTAGGATAGGTAGGTAGGTAATAGGAGAATAGGATATGTAGGTAGGTACTAGGAGGGTAGGATTTGTAGATAGGTACTAGGAGGGTAGGATAGGTAGGTAGGTACTAGGAGAATAGGATATGTAGATAGGTACTAGGAGGGTAGGATAGGTAGGTAGGTACTAGGAGAGTAGGATAGGTAGGTAGGTACTACGAGAGTAGGATAGGTAGGTAGGTACTAGGAGAGTAGGATAGATTGGCAGGTACTAGGAAGTAGGTAGGTAGGGTGGGTAGAGTAGGTAGGGTCGGTGGGGTAGACAGGGTAGGTAGGGTGGGTAGACAGGGTAGGTAGGGTGGGTAGAGTAGGTAGGGTAGGTGGGGCAGGTAGGGTAGGCGAGGTAGGATTCATTGACTGTTAGGCGGTACGAAGTTCGCCGGGACAGCTAGTTAAATTATATAATTCAAGTAAATATTTTTTAACAATAATAGGCAAAAATCAAAAATCATTGAATATGTAATATTATAGATACCGGGAGATGTATCCTTAGATTTAAAGCATGATTCCAACTCCTGTTTCGAGACTTCACAATTTAGAGGTGACTCATTATCATCAAACACAGGTGTTGGAGTCATCACAGTCTGGGGCCTGTGAACTCAGTAGTTCTTCTTTTTATTCGTCCGATGAATAAGATCTCGTCTGCCTGAAACCCTTCATCCAACGCATTTTTCTCCACATGGTTACTGAATTTGTAGTCTCATCAATAATGTCACAGAAATTATGGAAAGATTTAGATCTAGCTTGCCTTAAAACCTTTTGACCTTCATAAATTTTAATATTAAGTAAATCTAGATTTTGAGGTACTTATAGGGTTTTTTCTAAAATTTGTTAAAGCTAAACGACGCTCGGCTCCCACTTTTGAAAGTTGTTGGTTCCAATATGTTTTTTGTGTAAATTTACGAGTTGGATTATTACATTGTTTTATGAATGGAATCGTTTTATCAGCAGCTTTATTAATTAGATTAGTAAGAAAGTCACACACACATACATAGATTGTACGTTTTCAGATGGTGAAGGGACTTCTACAAAATAGTTTGAAATAATTTGACGATAACTAGCCCAATCTGCTTTTTTATAATTTCGCTTTAAGGTAATATTAGCAGCGTCAGGATATTTAAAACACATTTTTATAATTAAATGGTCACTACCCAGGCTTTCACTACTAACACACCAAGAACCATTAATAGCTATGTCTGTAGTATAAACCATTCACGAGCTTCATTCTAGTGGGATCACCATTATTTAATGAGATATAATTGTTTTCAATTGCAGCTTCGAATAATTGTTTGCCTCTAGAATCATTATTACTGGACCAGCAGGCGTGATCCCCATTAAAATCGCCGGCGATAATAATATTTTTTGGAAATCTTGAAAAAATTTGCTCCCAATCTAATTTTGAGGTTCTCACAGAGGATGGGCAGTAGACCGAAATTATATTATGGATTCATTTACAATTAAGAATTTTAATACGTAATAATTCTATACCTGAATTGGTCACACTTATAGGAACAATGAAGGTTTTTAACGATCTGTGTGAAATAATCGACACTCCTCCGTATGAGTCATACCTGTCCTTTCTATATACATACATTATACCCACTTATATTTATGTGTCTGTCTGCATCCAACGATGTTTCACTTAAAATGGCTACATGAATATTTCCTCTATTTAATAATAACTCTAAATCACTTAATTTTGGCTTCAGACTCTGAGCGTTCCATTGATATAATTATGTTGATATTTTTAGTAATTGGATCATTATCCATCTATAAAGAGCCCAAGAATTTAACTTACAATATCCCAGTCTTTAAAATACGAAACAACAAGTATCATACATTCTTCTAACACTAATCTTATGCTCTTCTTCACCTTCTGTTCCGATGAACAATCTGCCAACCCTTTTTCTTTAACCTTGTTGTAACACTTCTTCAATTTAGATATGTTTTGGTTTTATTGGGGCTTTCTTCTACTATATCTCTTTGATTTTTTTCTTTCTTTTCTTCCTGTACATTTTTTAAAATTGTTTTGGATGTAGTTCTATTTTTGTTACCTTCTTCTTCGCTTGCATTGACTTCTTCTAACGAGAGACTTGAATCCATGCAGGTATTTACTTCACTAATTGATGGTTCTAGGTGTGTAAAAGAATCCCTACAGCTTCTATTCTATGAAGAAGACGTGGAAGGAGGTAATATTTGCCTAACTTCAACATTAACAGGAGTAATTTCCTCTCTGCTTTTAATTGTTTTAAATATAAGTCTAGCGCTATCTTATAAGAACACTTGACTTTACTCATTATGTCCCTAATCATTTTCTCTTTGCCACAACTACCCACATTAACCTCACAATTGTTGTTTTGTGAATTACTACGCAATAGTCTAGCCTTAATAGGTTAGCCTTTCTAGTTACGGTGGTAAAACCATTATCCTCTTTGATAATTTCTTCGCTATCTTCTCTGACCCTTTTCTCAACATTTCTCTGATTTTCATTTTCAACATTCATCGTACTTCTCTCAATAGTTGTTTCTTCCCTCGTATTCTCCATCTTCTCTTCATTTATATCACTTTCAACAGGTAAATTCGACTCCGTACTCACAGATCTTCCAAATCTATCCATTATCTAAATTATTGAGTGACATGTAGGTAATTTTATAAACAAGTAGCACGACAAAATGAGTAAGACGTCCGCACGTCTCAGTAGTCAACGCGGCACTGCACACTGCAATCAACGGCAATCTCTAGTAGTTATAAACGTTAATGAACCCCGTCTTTCCTTTGATATTTTTTTTGACGTGCGAAGCCAATATAATGTATTTGTATTTTGATCTTGGTATGACAACAAAACCCAACTGGATTGCTGGAAAGTCGCGCTACCTGTCTTTGACCCGAACATAGGATGTAAAGTTATGGAATCCCCATTATCTACAAAATGATCGGAGTCCATATGCAAAAGGGATAGCTCGTGTACACGAAGTCCCGAACATAATAATTAAAAAGTCGCCGTCCACTTAGACACCTCATACAAACTACTATACAAGGAGAATTTTTTTTTAGCCTTGTACGTCCCACTGCTGAGCAAAGGCCTCCCCATATCCTTCCAAGTACTCGAAAATAGGCAGGAAAAGGAAATAGATCGCCGAGTCGACAACGCCTGGAAAAGCCAATGGTCCATGAAGACGCTTATGAAGGGAGAACTGCCGATCTCCTTGAAGCGAAAACTCATCGATGGGTGTATCCTGACCGTCCTAACCTACGGTGCTCAGACCTGGTCACTCACCGAATCGCAAAAGTTCCGTGGGGTCTGCCAAAGAGCAATGGAGCGCAGCCTTCTGGGTGTAAAAATAACAGATAAAATACGGAACACTACGCTGCACTCAAAAACCGGAATTGCAGACGTAGGCAAAAAGGTTGCCAGGCTCAAATGCCATGTGGCGGGTCATGTGAGCCCCATGCATGACGACCGCTGGGCAAATTAATTACTTATTTCTTAAATAAGTAATTAATTCCCTGGCATCCCGTGTGGGCACCTTAGGTGGCAACGGCTTTGCAATTGAAATTGCTTTCAAAATGTGCTTAACAATGTGACTGGAAGAAATTCTAATATTTGAAGCAGTTTCACAAATAGATGTGTTAGCTGACTTGTGCACAAGAATCTTTCTGTAAGCTAACTTGTGTAGCTTTTGATTAAGATATAGATATGCTAGATATTTCGCAACATCTGTTGGATTCGGTGTACGGAAATTTACATTATTTTGACTACATCACAAAGACCACTTACCCCAAATAGGTGTGTAAGTTTTAAGAATTGAAAGTCGCCAGCAAGATAAAAGAAAATCTTTCTCTTGTGGAGACCAATCGCTACACCTGGTCGCCAAAAGAATTTCTTCCACTTGGGTGCTACTATTATTTACCGACCTGAAGCCGAGTTGGCGTGGTGAAGAACTCGTGGCAGCAACGCCGGCGGTGGGAACACCCATGCGAGGTAATATCGCCAGTAGATATCTGCTGAACGCGTCGTGATAACAGGCGTTGGAGTCTAAGGAATCTAGAGAAACTTAATTTATCACGACGTGTGCGGTTTGTGACGCGTACAAGTCTACGTCCGGTTTTCCCCAAGTCTGAAATTTCTTTGAAGTTGCTGCCACTTGCAGGTGTTAATCGGTATGTTTACGTGCCGCCTTCCTTTTGACTGTACGAGATCACTGTCGTGTAGTCGGTCTGTAGAATGATCCTGGAGTCCAGGAGGGCTCTGGATTCCTTTGACAAAACAGCAATCACAGCGTACATCTCTTTGAGATTGCAATGCCATTTTATCTGGTGGGGTTGCCATGCACCTTGTAACTTGTTGTTGTTGACCAGGGCATCCCACAGAATGTCGGAAGCGTCCGTGATAACGAAGTTTGTGGGTAGCACATCTGTGTGAATTGCTGTCTTTTGACCCACATTCTCCATCCACCACTCCAGTTCTTGGCGAACGTCTTGTGCCAGCTGTACTGCTCTGAGAGAATTTTGACGCAGTACTTTGATGTAACATTGCAGCGCACGGCAATGCATCCTTCCCCGGTGGGTGATGAAGGACGCAAAGTTGAGAAACTCTAAAAGGCGTTGCGCCTGCTTGAGGGTCCAACTGCCCACTGCGAGTCTGGTCGAGAGGATCTGTCGAATTCCTCTTACCTTCTCTGGTGGTTTGGGTTTCCCAATAGATGCTGAGATATTCGATCGACCTAGTTGGCCTGGTGATCGATTTCTCGTGATTTCCACACCAGCCCAGACTGGACAAGAAGCGTACAGCTATGTTTAGATGCGTGTTGAGTACTTCCTTGTTCCTGGTGGACTAATAAATAGTCGTCTAGATACACGACGAGACGCAGACCTTTTGTACGAAGGTAGGTATTCTGCAGTCCAGTTTGTTTTGGTAGCAAACATTCTGGGAGCAGCAGCCAGGCCGAATGGTAAACATGTCATCTGCAGAAGTTGACCACCGTAGCTAATGCCCAAAAAGCGCCTGTGTCCTGTGCGTATCGGAAGATGATAATAGTCCTGGCTGAGATCCAGCTTGTCCATCCAGGCACCTTGTTGCAGAAATATTGCATAGCATTGAACAGGGGCTGGTCACTGCCGTACTTGACCAGATTTCGGTAAAAACTTTTAGAAAAGCGCCATCTTCTATCGTCTGCGCAAAATAATTAGTACATTTCATTGACAATAGATGGTTCTTTCATCAACAATTCAATTACAAACAAATATCATTAGAATAATGGAAATCTATATATTATTTTTATGTATAGTGATGAGTATCAACTATTAACATTTTAATAATTAAAAAAAAATATATAAACTTGATCAAAGATTTTTTATTTCTTCTATAATTATTTTTTGGTCTCGCAACAATGGTGCCACTGAAAAACTGTCAAAGTTTGAATTTGTATCTTCACAATGGCGAGTACCTACAATTTGCGTGTTGTGCAGTTACTATCTTTTGTCCAGTTTATGTGTTTTCTGCTGTTGACTTGCGTTGATTTGAGTGTTTACTCATCCCCTATGAAGTGTTTTCGGTGAATTAGTGAGGGAGTTGAGCTTTGCTCTTCTGTTTCATGTGTTCGCCTAACTTGCGAAAAGACGCTATTATTTAGTATTATTTGCGATAAAGACATGAAGAAGAATCGCAACAACCGTTTAAATACACTAGCTGTTCCTACTAACTTTCAGCACAAATATATTTCAATAAACATAAACATAAATAAATATGATTTTTATTTCATTCCAGGTTGCCTACTAAGTACTTTCTAAATGTACATAATATTGTTCTGTTCCGTTAGAGAAATCCGTGTTGTATTTCCATATTTCAATAAATAATTATTTGCTACAGATGAATAACAAGTGTACATTTTGTAAAGTACTTTGTAGGCATGAACAAATACCCCTAAGTTTAAATAGAAAATCTATAAACAGTACACTGGTGTATAAGTGTGTGTGAGGTAGGTATATACCTATACATGCAGACGATAGGTTTAGGCGGACGATACCAGATGGCGCTTCAAATATCGTTTGAAGGTTGCAGAAAAAAAACGAAGTGGGTTCTCTATTCCCAATCTATATTACTATACTCTATGGCATTGAACACACGTCAAAATTGACAGCCAAATAACTTCGCTGGGTCATATTGTGTGTTCCTTTTAATAAGAGGAGGTTATCTGTGGGTCTGACTGAGCAGTGGATTAAGAGCTTTATGGTTTCTACTCTTTGATCACAGACTAAAAGTTTTTTAGTTAGCTTTTTTTGATGTTTACGAGCAGTGGGCAGGACCCAAACAAAACAATAAAAATATTGGTAGGTAGCACAAATAAATATTGAACAACAAACATAGAGTGATAGTATATATTATATGTATTATTCGTTGTAGCTAGAAAAAAAATAAGGTTTTTTGAATTGTGGTGTAATGTTAAGACCCTAATTTGTTAACCTTAACAACAAACACGTCAGCAATAATTATCATTTTGGTAAATTATCTACTACAGCAATGAGAACCGAAATAGAGAAAGAAGTTGGGACTTGGCTTCTCAAAAGATATGGCCAGTTTTTCAAGACGCAATATCAGGATCTTGCGTCTACAATAAAAGGTGAATTCTGGGAAGAAAACAGAACTTATTTGCCAGTACAAGTTGTAATGACACCAGAAGAACTTATTCCAATAACAGAATTGGTATCGTCTGATAACACTTGGATGACCAAAGTTTTGAGTGTGCTTTCATCATTGTGTGTTGAAGTAGTGGCTCTCAAAAAAGAAGCATTTGAAAGGTATGACAACGATAATTATTTAGAAGATATCATTCTTAAAACCAACCAAAATAATTTTAATATGAGCTCTCACATTTGATTACAGGCATTTCAGTTTTTTATCAGTGTATGAAGAATATAATAACAATGATATTAGTACTCAAATGGAGTCAATTTGTTCACTGAGTGCATTCACCAGTCGTTGTGATGATGTACTGCGGAATCTCTGCAGCCAAGTGTTTGCTATATTCACCAAAGGTGCCATTAATATCAGTAAGTTATGTCACCAACCTTTTGTTTTAAATCAAAAGCTAAAACAAGGAAAATGATTGATTAATTTGTACCTTCCATGTTTCAGATGGGATACAACTACATTATATTATAAACCACATTGGAGAAATATTTACTGTTCTTGTTTTGCTAGAAATATTAATATCCAACACTTCTTTAGTCACTAATTGGAATAAATACTGTAAAACTATGAAATCCTTCAGCCATGTACCAGAAAATTTGGATTTAATGGAGGACAAATTCAAGGCTATGATGGGGGCTATAAATACTATCACAAATAAAATTATGAATGATGACATTGTACAAAAGAGTATTCAAAATCTAACAGCATTAAGAAGCAGTTTAGTTGATAAGAACTGCTCATTGGTAGCAACAGAATTCACTCAATATCTGAAGCAAGCAATAGCAAATCTGGACAAACTTATACAAGAGCAGCCCAATGTTAGCAATATGTATAAGTGTATCAAAGTGAATGGCCTTTATGTACTGTCAGCACATTTGTTTGGAAACAGTGACAGGAAGATTTTCAAGGCTTTATTAGACTTGAATGCAAAGGTAATTCATGAAAATAATGATATGTAACTTAATTTGTATAATCAGTTGGATTAGTTTGTAACACTAACACTCTGGCATCTATATTATTATGAACTTATTTCATCCAATTTGTGTAACTGGCAGTCTGTCTTTTTTACCTGACTGCGCCAGAACGAGGGTTATGTCTTTCGAGAGTATGAATGTATGTATAATTGTTAGGAATGCTCTGCGGCCTGAACAGCTCGATGGATTTTAGCTTGAGAGGTGTTGTTAGATTCATATTTACTGTGAGAGTGACACTGGGTATATCAAAATAATTTTTATATTTTCAAACTCAAATGGATCCCGCCTGCTTCCAACCGTTTAAAATTTAAAATGTGCTTGTTCTTAGCTTTTTGGTGTTTTTAACTTAAGTTTTTTACTACAGTCAGGTTTTTTAGATTCGTATTTACTGTGACAGTGACACTGAGTATATCGAAATAAAATAAAAAAACAACATGACGGATTTGTGGCGCCAAATTCAATGTTTGACACGCTCTGCAGCCTGAATGGCTCGATGGATTTTAGCTTCAAAGGTGTCGTTAGATTCGTATTAATTGTGAAAGTGACACCGGGTATAAATTTTGAATCAGAACACAACATAAGCTGGGAGTACCTCCACGCGGCGAAGGTCGTAAAAATTTGTTTGCCTAATCGTCTGCGAAATCTTTCACATTTGTAAACTAAAAAGCTGGAAATAATAAAAGTAATTAAAAAAACTAAAAAACCCGACCGCGGTAAAAAACTTAAATTAAGAAAACACTAAAAAGCTTTTCAGTGTTTTTTTTTAACTTAAGTTTTTTATTTCTGAGTAATATAGCATAATATAGTATTACAGAACAGTAAACTTTTATACTTATACCTTGGAAATTGTTGCAGGCACACAGTATAAACATTATTGGGACAACAATCTGGTTTCCAGAACAATTTCTTCAAAGACATGTGGCATCATTGTGTGCCAAATATGACAAAATATCACAAACAATGGTTAAGGCACGACAAGCTTATATCAGTACAAAAAAAGCTAACTTAGCCAAGGACATTGCAAGTCTTCACATGATATGTACACAATGGGTACTTAATATTGAAGAAATATTTTCTTCTAACCATCACAAACTGAGTGCTGCTGAAATGAGTTTGCATGCTAAAACTGTTTTGGAAGGTCTTGACATTGCATCCAGAACAAACCATTCAGTGCTCACTTTGATTAATTTACATCTCACCCTGGGTATACCACTGCCCAAGAGTATGTTGATATCTTTGTTTGAGATTATGTACATGTTAAAAACCTTAAAGAATGCAGTTACCAGGAATCGTAATCAAATAATTATTTCAATTAACATGATTCTGCAGCATCTTGTATTTCAGTCAACATCCTCTATACTTGAAGTAAAAAAGTCTTTAATGACTGATAAAAATTATGCAAACAAGCGGCTCGATGAACTGACATGCCTAGTGATTGCAGAAAGAGCACTAAAGGGAGCTGCAACTATCGAAAGAATTGTAGCTGCTAATATTGCCTTGAGTTTTGTTCCAGACACAACTTATTTAGAAGACAGCTACATTAGACTTGGGAAACTACTTGAGAAAATCCAAACTTTATCAAATTTTATACACTCCATGGATCATTTATGCAATTGCTCATGGTTATTGTGGCACCAAAATATTATTCCCATTTATTTTGAACAAAATTTTAGCATGCAGTTGAATACCTTGAAATTGAAATATTTCCTTATGGCCTTGGAAGACTGTATTGTATTATTGCATAGAACTGATAAATATTATGGAATTACAAAGTACCAACAGTTTCTAAACAATATGAAATCTATGATAGAGAATAAAATTATACTAATTGCAAGTCAAAATATAGAGACAAATTTGAGACTTCATATTCATTCACACCTACAGTTGGATGTTGTAAATCCGTTTACATTTGATATGACCAAGAAATTGTTACTTATTGTGGATAACTTTAAGATGCAATTCCTTTACATGTCCATTGTGCCTTCAGTAGAACACTACTTGTCTACAATGTACTACAATCTAACGACAGTGGTTCTATCCGATTGGAAAACATATGGCGAAATGCGGCAAATGGCGAAATTCAAATTTAATCTTAAGACTGTACAAGACAATTTACCCACTCAGACCTTAGAACAAGGTTTGGATGTATTAGAAATAATGCGCAATATTCATATATTTGTTTCTAAATACTTGTACAACTTGAACAACCAAATATTTATTGAGAAAAGCAGTAATAACAAACATTTAAATTCTATAAACATCAGGCACATAGCTAACTCTATTAGAACTCATGGTACTGGCATTATGAATACAACTGTGAATTTTACTTATCAATTCTTGAAGAAAAAGTTCTTCATTTTTTCCCAATTTATGTATGATGAACACATCAAGTCAAGATTAATTAAAGATCTTAGAAACTTCAAGGAAACTGCTGATGCCAATGGAAATGTATATTCATACAAGAACGCTGAAAGGTTTAACAAGGGCATAAGGGTGCTTGGATTAAATGAAGAAGGACAGAGCTATTTAGATTTGTTCCGTGACCTTATAAGTCAAATTGGAAATGCCATTGGATACGTTAGAATGATTCGGTCAGGAGGTCGTCATTGCTGCTCTGATGCTACCATGTTTTTACCAAATCTCGATAATGTTGAATCTTTTAAACAATTAAGTGAGGAAAGTGATCTTGGACCAAGAACGATTGAATCATCAGAAAATTTAGATCATAATGTCAATGAGTTGATATCTCACTTTATCCAAGGAACAGAATACTTTAAATTGCTTGTCAATGTATTCGCACCTGTATTTCGTAATCCTAAAAATGTACATCTTAAAAATTTCTACATCATAATTCCACCGTTGACTTTAAACTTTGTAGAACACATGATATTATCAAAAGACAAAATGTCAAAGAAAAATAAAATAGGGGCAGCATTTACTGATGATGGCTTTGCAATGGGTGTTGCATATATTATAAAATTACTGGACCAGGTTAGTAATAAAAACAATTTTATGGTCCTTTCTTTAATTTAAATGCCAGTTCATGTCTAGATGATTTTCACTGCCGCTGCGGGAAGTCGAAAACGCCGAGAGCGTTCCGCAAGGTATTTTTATAAGGCTGCGTTTCCATCAAAGATGCAGCGAGGCGATGCGCGACAAAAGTACTTTATAGCATTATTTCATTTTGCTAGCTCCGGTTTACGCAGCTTTGGTCGGAAAGAACCTAGCGGACCTAGGGATCTCTATGACATAGGTACCTATGTTCTTAAGTAGGTACCTAGATGTAAAGAAGCGAGAGATGTGTGCAAGAGACAAGAGCGAGGAATACGAGTATATGCAAAACTGTGTTGGGAACTAGAGCTGAAAAGAGTCCGCTACGCTTCCTATCACAACTCGGCTACACACCGTTTCACAGGACCGCTACTCATCCTCGCACTGCTTGCAAGGATGAGGTGGTGCTGTGAAACGCTACCTCGTACATCGCTGGTGGAATACCAGCCTAATAATAAACTTTTGCGATGTGTGTGGCGATTTATTTTTCAATCCATTTTATTTTTCAGGACTCTAACTTTGAAGGTCTTCATTGGTTTGACTCTGTTTGGAAGCACATCAGCGATGAAAGGAAACTACTGCAAGAGCAACAACATAAGGGTTCTGTACAACTGCAGCAGGCGTTAGCGCTCACTGAGATGAAAATCAACACTTTAGAAGAAGAGTATAAGTTATTGTATTACAGTCTTACGAGTGCGAGAATATTTTTCAGATGAAAATACACTTAGGCGTGCTCGAGGTTGTTTCACATGACTACCTACTATTCATACATAGAGTAACAACAAAATATAGTAAACAGCTCATTAATTAAATGGGTCCAAGTACATAGCGGCTCAAACTATATTACATCCTGGATTCTTAATGTATAAATATATAATATGAAGTAAATCGATGTATGAACGTGGACGAGTCGAAAGAAGTAGGTATGTAAGGATCGTGGCAGTGAGTGGTATTTTGTAGTTTCTGCCTATCTGTAGATCTTCTGAGCATAAGCTTTATGAAATATATAGCTAAGCGACAAAGAATATAAAGGACAATGTTATTATTTTGTTTTCATTCAAAATTATAATTTTACCTAGTCAATAATTTTTGACAACCCTAAACCAGACTGAAGATGGCGGGTCATAAGTAGGGCATCATAACATGGGTTTTACTATAGGACCGAAACCATGCCTAACCGTAAGCTATGAACTCTTACTGTCATGAGGGGCTGATAAGCATTTACGCCAAATATTTTTTGTCATGCAAATTATTTTGTTATGTATGAGCTTGGCAGTGAAAGTTAGAAGTTTAAAATGTTATTCTAGAGCCCTCTCACCGACTGAGGCCGGTTTGACGTTTGGCAGACTTCCCGGCCACTGAGCGGGCCTCCGAACACCGTGGCCCTGGTGCCCTCCACCACTTTGCTCCTTAGTAGTAAAGCCTCTGTTTGAAAAGTTTTGTGGATATTGGTTGTCATGGTATGACCATGCGATGCGGAGGACTGAGGAAAATGTCGTGAGAATAGTGGAGGGCAAAGAGGATGTAATTATGTGAGTTGTGTAATTCGGTGTTATAATATAAAAGACTGTATTAACCCTTTCACCACCACAAACTTCAATAAAAGTTTCAGATTTTCGCGCCACCAGCGCCACGACTTCATTAGACTACTTATATTAAATTTCATTAAATATGTATAGCTTGGCGGTGGCGAGGCATCGCGTTCTGTGTACGTGAAAAGGTTAATTACGTCGTCGTGTGACATCAGACTCGGACGAAATCGAATATAGCTTAAATTATGCGACTCCGCTCACAATTACGCTCGTTTGGCCTCACCCTAAACAATGGACAGAATGTGAAAGATGATATGGTTAAAAGCTACTGAGATGGCTACTAGTAAGGAATTACGGAAGAAGACCAATAATGATGATGAAAACCCAACAGTGTCAGGCCTAGCAGGAAATGTGATGATAGTATTAGATGAATGGTAATTTGCCCAATCAACAAAAGACTAGCAGGACAAAGACGCCTGCCAAATGTTGAAGATTTTAGAGTGGAATAATCCCAGAAAGGGAAGTTCCCAAGCAAGCAATGGCTACTTCTAGAGTAATTACTCATTAAAATTTATATCTTGAATTAACCATGTATACAATGTATAACCATTTAATCAATAAAACATAAATTATTAATTTAAAACAATATTTTATTTAAATGGAATCATTTGTACTAGCTATAATTTGGTGCATTTGCAAAAGTGCTCCATATTCAAGATGATTTTCCAGATATTTGGCATATTTCATGATAGAACTTCCTGCACCCTCTCCTTGTAGGTAAGACACAATCCTTTTCATAGCCTGATAGGCCTCCATTCCTGATGTGGACTGACATGCTCTTTGACTTAACACTTCAGTAGATTGCACACTTTCATCCGGTTGCCCACAAATACATGGCAGTATCTTGTCACAAAAAATATATTTATCTAATGAACTTGGGCAATGTTCTGAATTCAGTGGAACATTATACAGCTTGCACCACCGAGATAAACTATGATCACTGTCACTGTCCTCTTTGACGTTAAAGAAAAGGCTGCCATCTCCAGGAGGAAAGCATAGGCTCTGGACATACTTCTGTGGTATATTATACCATGCCATACCTATCATATGAATGTAATCCATAAATGACGAGTTGTCTTTACCATAGGTTAAAGATCTACTTATTTGTAATCTTCGATAATGGTACTTGAAGCATTCAACCACCCTTTCTAAAATATTTGTCACATAGCTTAGGTCAGTAGTACTGACTATTCTTATATTTTGAAAATGTAGTTTTCGTGTTAAGCTTTCTGGGACATCTAACACCAAGGTTACATGGTTCCCCTTAGATACTAATTCATTTTCCCATTTTGTTAAGTAACTGAGGACTGCAGAATAATTTATTTGTGAATGAATACAATAGTAGTAGTTGACTGGCAAGCTTCTAACAAGTGTTTCTGTTTCCATTAACTCTTTACCAACAACTGCTACTTCTCTTTTGTCAGTTCCTAAAGTATTTACTATAAACAGTAATGAAACATAACTGTCTGCATGTTCTCCACTTAGATAGCTGTTGTAGTCAAGACTGTGCGATAATGCACAAACACCACCCAAATAAATATCTTTGGACTCTGAACTGTTGAGAAACCTTTTCCAGTCCTCTTTATCTTTTTCACTGCATACATGATCAGATGTGTATTTGGATATGTTATGTCTTGTGCGAAAACTTAACAGCCAATCATCAATACATGTAAATTCTTCACTCAATCCCTTGAGTATGTCCTGTGCTTTATTACGTAGATTATCTTCTGTGATAACATTTCCACTTTTAAATTGTTGATCAAACCAATCCAAAAGGTTTTGTTCCAGATTAAGACTACAGATTTCCTTTAAAAGGTTATACTTCTGGGTATATTTTTTTATGATAGAATCTTTCTGTTTGTAAATAGATGAAATAGTCTGGGGATGTACGCCATATTCTCTTGCTATGTCGGATTTACATTGACCATTATCTAAAGCTTGTATAACTTGCAATTTTGATGTAGCGTCAATTTTGGTGTATGACTTCTTGGGGAAATCTGTTAAAAATTCCGATTGAACCACATTTTCGTGATTAGAGCTCCAAATTGACATGCTTTTCATATAACTTATCTTTCACTATCTACTTTTACAAAACTAAAAGATGTAACTTGACTAACTTCTCAATGTAAATAGATAAACATGAAATACGCCTAAGTTTCCATTACTTCAATCTCACTCACGGGCACAGCCTCAGCAGCTCTCAGCAGTTACCATCAACTATCAATATAAACTGTCAGTGTCCTGTCATTTTTGACATCATTGTCTGTGCATTTGACCCAGAGACAAAATGTTTCGGGCTCATGTCGCATTTCAAGTTAAATTCTCAGTGCACGCCCCATATATTTTTTCGTCGTACCAGCGGTTTAAGAACCAAACGGCTTGCTTGGTACGTGACGATGAGAATATTAGCATAATACTTCCAAGCGGACGAAGTCGCGGGCAACAGCTAGTAATATTACAAATGCGAAAGTTTGGATGGATGTTCGTTACTTATTATGCACCCCAGAACGGTTGAACGGATCTGGATGAAATTTGGCGCAAAGATAAAATAAAACAAAGTATTTTTTTTCTCACATACGGGGTGGAAGGGACACACATATTCAGTACATTATTCTGAGCCCCCACAAAAAGAAAAATTTCGTTAAAAAATCTGCTGTTTATTACAAAATTGCAATACCTACACGGTCAAAACGTATGGAAAAGCTGATATTTTTTTCTGTCTCCCTCATCATGGCGTTTGCAACAACGTCGGAATATCGGGAGCCCAATTTATACATTAAGTGCGGAAGATATCCCGTGTTAGTGAAAGTTTAACATGCGATAATATTTCATTGGAAAGGTTTTTTTAAGATAGAGTTCGAGCGTCAAAACGCCAAAAAAAATATCAGGCAATTGTTGGCTCATAAGCTCGTCCCGCCCGCTCAGTGGCGTCATTGTCATTCATTGTACGGTAAACACGCGTTCAGTGACATATAAAAATGACGATTTGCGCTGTAAAAGTGTGCAGAAATTACAAAGGACGATTGAAAACAACTAAAAAAGTTACCTATCATCGGTAGGTAAACTTTGAATAACAATATTGTAAAGAAACAATTAATAAAGTGTAATTATTTTTATCCAAAAAGATGTAATGCCATTTGACAGCAGATACAGGGTTGCCGTTAATTGAATGTAAAATTTCCTATTTGAACGTTATTTAATCTAAAAAAATGTTTAATCATGATCCAAAAAGTATATTTCGAGATTTCAAGCCACCATTTAACTGTAGTGCTGGATGATATACATATTTATGATTCTTCAGTTTAATGATTTGTTAAAATATACAAGGGGGCTAAGCTCTATCTGTTCATACACTAAATCTCTTATGGGGTCACTGTAGTACAGTGACTGTACTCATCATTATGAACAACTTTTACCATGGGACCAACTCTGAATTTAAAAAGGGCAGGCATTAACGTCGTGTCACTGACGTTTGATGGCCACAGATCTAATTTATCAGCCATGGAAGTGTTGGGTTACAAATACCTACAAAAACCCAAAAGAGCTGAAGACAACATTTAAACATCTATGTGCCGATTATGAGGTGGCAGTATTCTTAGGCTTCTGCCATAATGTTAAAATTAATCAGAAATCATTTTGAGTCAAAGATGATGAAATTAAATGGGTAGGTAAGTACCTAGTCTTGCCATAAATATTGTCACGAAGAAAACATTTTTTTTATTGCAAATAATATTTATTACTTTTACAGTGTGTTAGTTTAATACATAAATATAAAACAATTTCAAATATAAAAAGCTTATTTGAAGTGGTCTCCATTGGCTGCAATACAGCCCTTTAAACGTTGAGGCCAGTTATCAATAGAAGCACGCACTCTTTCCATGGGAAAATTCTTCACTGCCAATCGTATGGATTGTTTTAGGGACTCCAAATTATCATGGCGTTTAGAGCAAGCCATACTCTCTAAAACTGACCATAAATCATAATCCAGCGGATTAAGATCGGGACTAGACGACGGCCAGTCTTCAGCTCTGATGAAGTCCGAAACGTTCACTTCCAACCAAGAATGCGTGGACCGAGCTTTATGACCCGGCGCAGAGTCTTGTTGGAAGGACCATACTTGGTTATTGAACATGGTGTTGTTATGGGGCTTAACTACCTTCTCAAGAATGGTAGATATCTTGTGCCGATGTTTTGATACCTTTTTCACAAAAATATGGCTAGCTAACACCCCACCAAACCATCACTGAAGTCGGATAATGCCCACGTTGCACTCTGTCGACTAATTGGGAAGCTTCCTTAGAGCTTTGAGCATAAATACGGTCATTTTGTTTGTTAAAATGTTGCTCAATTGTAAAGATTTTCTCATCCGTAAACAAAATTTTTCTGTGACCTCCCTTTGCGTACCGCTTCAGTAGTTGTTTCGATTTTACCACCCTATTCTTTTTTAATTTATCAGTTGAAAAATGACCAGTGCGTCTCTTATAGGCTGCAAGTCCTTAGTCATCTTTTAAAGTACGCGAAATGGTTCTGGGTGCTATCTTCATCTCCCGAGATAAAATCTTTTGCTTTCGGACAGGATTTCTTCGAATTCTTTCCCTTAGGTACTGCTTTGACCATCTTTTTCGTACGAACACTACGTGGACGGCCAGATCTTTTTCTGTCACAAACAGAGGAGGTCTCATTGTACCTATTAATAGCCCGGTACACAAACATTTGACTAATACCAAGCGTATGGATAGTTTTAAAAAATGCATTTGGCTCCATACCAACTTTGTGTAATGCAATCACAGCGATTCGGTTCTCTTTATCACCCCACTCCATTTTAATATCGCAAAATATTGTACAATGTATTGGCGCCAAAATTAGAAAACTCAATGAACAATCGTATAAAAATGACAGATAAGTACCAAATTCAAATGTAATATCTTTCTTATTTTTAACTGTAACAGTATTTATGGCCCAGATTGTGTATATGTAAAAAAGCTGCTCGAATCACAAGAAGAAACTGGTTTGCATCTTGCTAACCGCCTTACAAAAAAACATATTCAATTCAGAAACTCCATAATGAACGTTAAGTTAGCAACCCAGCTTCTTAGCAGAAGTCTTTCTGTAACAATTGAATTTTGTAGACAAGAGCTTATGCTGACTGACTTTTTGGAAAGCAGAGCGGAGCAACAGAAAAATTCATAATGATTATGAATAATATTTTTTCAATTCCAGGAACTTACAGGCACACGTTTACAAGCATCCATTATTTCCCGGAAATAAACATGAAGTGTTTGCAATGTTAGAAGACGCGAAAGATTTTTGAATCGAAGCCTAAAAATATCTAGAAAAAGAACGTTTAAGGAAAATCAAACAACAACGAAACTGGTATTGAAAAGCTATGAACTAGTTCTAAAATCACAAACATTTACTGTATTTCTTGGCGTTCTGATATGCATAAATAGCTTGAAATTTTTGCATGAATCTTTAATAGAATCGGACAAAATGAATTATTTAACAACCATGTATCGTATCGGTCAAGATCATATAGAATTATTTTTGGTGCGATATGGATGCAAGGTGGCTATAATGATAACCCAAATGCTCGCCAATTAAAAGGCATTTACAGGAAATTACTTTGCCATATGGAACTTAAATCTGCTTCGTCGGGAAACTGTGTACCATTGGCAAAAATAAGTATTCTAATGTGTTCTTCATCCCTTAAATGCATCAATGTAAAGTTCCATAGTTGAGGAAAGATGACGAAGACGAGAGTGAAAATACCGCAAAAAAAATTAGATGAACATGAAGACAGTTTTTCGACCTCGCTTCGCTCGCTCTGACATTTTTTCATAGTGGACAAAATACCCCTTGCATGAATCGACACCGACAAACGAACACCTACCACAAACCGTGGTGTAGAGTACCCCACGAAATGAATTTTTTGGCGCCCCTGATTTAAATTTTTAATCATTTTAAAAAGTTGTTCCTAATAGTGTTTAACCCCCCCCCCCCCTCTATCTACCTTTTTAATTCAGGGTAACCCCTCCCAGTCAAATTCCTAGCTACGGTCCTGTGTTACTCCCCCAAAACCTTTGGCTGAGACCGCGCCTGCGGGTCCGCTGGTAATTATGTAAAATCTGACCTAACATAGCAATGTACCTTTCAAAATACGTCGTTTAAAAAAAAAATCGCTGCCGACCATAACATTTTAATGTGCGTAATATCAGCAAAACATTACATAGTAGGTATAAAAAAATGTTATTTGTAAGCTATGTATAGTATCAATATAACAGAGAATACGCATGTTTATCAAGTAGGTAATTAGTTAAATTCTATTACCTCGCTGAGTTGTACACATAAACACGTCGTTGAAGAGATAGGCTTCGCATAGTGTAGCTGTTATTGCCTATTACGTGACACGAAATGCGCTCTTACTGAAAGATTGGAATGCGTCATTTTTAAACTTGTTGGCAAATTCGATGCAACGGAATGCACTGCCCAGCTTGGACAATATAATTGATTGTATTCTGTAATTAAATTCTAAAGCTTATTGCTAAGAGATGACATAATTACGTCAGACCATTAATGCTAAAATATAAGTAATAAACAATATAATAATTAATTATACATAAAATATTTTTTGTTCAGTCTCACAATGCGATCCCATAAAGTGTCCTTTGGGATCCATCTGAATAATGATTTTATTCTACAGTCAGATAAATACATATTTCCGTTAAAATTATGGAAGAGGTTTGGAAACCAAATCTATTTTTTAACCACGGCACGAAAGAGCGACTGTAGTGTCGAGAGTATTTTTTTACTTTCTTCACTACTGATCAGCAGAGTCGAAATAAGAACCGCCTTCATTCCGCTATAACATTAGACGTCTTGTTGATAGAATATTCCACGTAAAGCAATCAGAGGTTTTTTTCCAATGATACCGCGAATAGATTTGCGTCCACAAGACGATTTTGGTGAACCGCATTTTGCGACTGAACAAGATTTTATCAATACATCATTTTCTTTTGACATACAGTCTAGGGAACACTCAATATTAAATACACAAAGATGAAAGCACTCACTTTTTTCTATTATCAAGAGTCATTAAAATAAGTTGCTACTCAAAGTTCACTCAGAAATTACACAAATCCATTTTTAAAAATTGTTTACAATGTTGGTTATACACCATAGAGTTTAAAGACACTGAATAACTATATTTTCTTTTATACTTGTATGAGAACACATTGTGGAACCATAAAAAAGTACAGATCATAACTGCTGTCGTAGTCCGTGTTCGTTGAACTGTGTGCCACTCGTTACTTGCGAGTTCTTCGTCTGGCGTTGCGAACAATCACGCGCCAATTATTCGGTCAGTGCATACACTGCGACGTGCGTACGGTCATGATAAAGTTCATGCGTTTATAAAGTAATAATGTTGTCCTTTTTAAATTATTTCTGAATAGGCATGAGCATGATATCACGTAAGAGTATAACAAGTTTATGATAGCGAATGATCGTCCGAATGGGACTGCGCGTCATCAACAGCGGCGTGTTCCCCTGCGGCGGCGGCGGACGTGACGGTGGCCGGCTTGGGGTAGTCGTTGAAGATGTGGATGTGCGTGACGCGACGTCAGTCCGCCTCGTGCTCGTGCAGCTGCGCCAGCAGCGCCGCGCGCCGCGACTCCAGCTCCGCGTCGCTCCACGCCGTCGAGCCACTCGACCTGTACACCGACATATTCTGTTACTGCCATAATATAAAACGCTATATCACGCCTGTAATCTCTGAAGGGTAGGGTGGCGGTGTTCCTAATAGTACACGCACATTTCGCCAGTGTAAGTCCCATAAATGCGACACGTCTCGCAAAAGATCCTTATCTCCCAATACCACATTTCGTTTGTTTCATCGGACCCCTTTTGGGGATTTTCTTAGACGTCGATCTTAATTAGTTGCGACTAAATAAAATAAAAAACTTACCATGTTATTAGGTTTGATGTTTCCGATTCAAGGCCATTTAAGCCTTAAATCGGAAACATTAAACGTTATGCTCTTAGTTGACAAGACTCGAACGAAAGAAACAGCTTTAAAATGTCAAGCCTGCAGTTTGTAGTGCAGTGGAATCGTGCCTGTGTGTGGTACCCACCGTTCTTTCTTATCCTTCTTGTCCTTCTTCTTCTTGGGCTTGTGCGGGTGCTCGTGCGACTCCTCCTCGGGGCTGCTGGGAGCGCTGCGCTTCGACTTCTTGCTCTTGTGACGCATTGTCTCGTCGTCCGTTATACCGCCTTCTTCTGGAGTCGGAGATTTCTAAAGAAAATCAAGTAATCTCATAAGTAACACAGAAATAAACGTTGTAAAACATATCAAGGAGATAGGTCAGAATATGGGACGAATGAGTACGAAATTAGATTAGATACTCGAGTCCAGAGACGATTAATTGATTTCCAATTAGGGCACTGCAGATCACGTCCGGATGGCAGATGCCCCTAGAGCTGAACAAAGATGCGTGGGTGCTGTTTTTCCCACAAATCTCTTCTCAGTTTCACCTTAGGCGAATGGACCTAGGTCGGTCTTGGATGGCCCGGGTACAGCCAAGGAATATCTGGGTTTCAGTCTACCCAGTGTTTTCGAATGATCGTAAAAGAGATTTTGGGAGTCGGCTTCTTGCTTGTATGAATATAAAGTGTGTAAGCGACTTACCTTCTTACGACAAGTGGCAATTTCCTACAATACCAACCAAAGTGTACAGCTTGTTGAGCGGAGTGGGTTTTAGGGGTCCCAATATTATCCTGAAAGTCTCATTCAGGGCAATGTCGATATGCTTTGCGTGTGTAGGTCGTTGCCACACTGGGCACACAAATTCGCCCGGGGAGAAACAAGGACATTTCAGTGGTGCGGAGAAAATCAGATGCTAAAACCCAGTTAGGAAAGTAAGTCGCAGCAAGGGTCTACTTTCTAAGCACGAAACCCGTACTCGGCCGAATTTGCGGGCGTTTCCTACTCCGTAGCACCTACGAACATAAGATTAGTTCGAGGCCCGAACTAAGAATGAATGACAACTCCATTTGACAGTTGTTTCTACTCCCTAAGTGTTTTTGCCCGTCCGTAAAGTTGAATTTGACACTTGTTTCGACGGATCGTTACGTCATTTGATACGACATCAAAATAGTTATCGTGCTGTCGACGAAAGTAAAAGTTTTTTGGGAAAATCGATACTATAGCTGCTTTTTAATGTTCGAAAAAGCTCTATAGGAAGATCGGAGGCAACCCCGATTATACTTGCGCAAAGACTTTCGGGTGATTATTCAATGGAAACTGCTCAAATTGGTGAAACTTAATATGATATGAGAGATGTAATCCTATCTATCGCTCGATAGCCTACGTTAGTGGATCTGCACAAGCACATCACTAACTCGCCGCAAGAAGCTGCGGTCGTACTACGCGATGCATCCAGTTAATAAAGTCTCGTTTTGTGATTTTTACATTGCTTGTCCAGTCACTTAGCGGAAAACTTAGGTAGTGGTTGGTTAAGGAGCAATGTATTTGTTGCAAAAATAGTACAGTCGCTGTGATATTTGAAAACAAAAATAACATAGTAAGAGCAAAAAATATTTTACGATTTATTGTTTTTCATTATTTTAAAGACTAATCTAGTATAATACTTGTTCTAACACATGGTAAATGATTCCATGATTTACAAAGTTTTAGTCTTGGCTTCGGTTTTTACAAGAAATTACTGAACAACACGGCATTTTTATAATTTGTCACGATCGCGCACTAGTTCGCGGAGACGGCCATTTGCCTATGACATGGTCAAATGCCCATGTCGCGTGGACACCGACATGCCCACTTGCCACTTCTCCTGTTTTTTATATTTCTATCTAAGAGATAGATACGCGCATTGAGTTATATTAGTGCTAGGGCATAAATATGCGGCGCGCATAAGTTGCCTTCTTTGCGGAATCTAGAGGAAGTTTTCTGTGGGTACCTATTTCTATGCAGTCACATAAGAAAATGATCTTCGAATAATACAAATTTCAATAAATAAAATAGGGTATTTGTATTATTACTAGCTGTTGCCCGCGACTTCGTTCGCCTGGAAATTTTGATGTGAATGTGTGTGAAAAAAAAATTACTTCAAAATTGACCAAGTTTCATACAAACTTTTAATCCTAGTTTTAACCCCTTAGAGGATCAATTTACAAAAATCGCTTCTTAATGCACGCTTAAGTCATAAAAGGAACGTTTGCACAAAATTTCATGCTTCTAGACCCAGCCGTTTCAGCTGTGCGTTGATCGATCTGTCAGTGAATCAATCAGCCAGTCAGTTTCTTATTTTATACAAGGTGTTGCTTTGCATCCTCGTCAAATTCAAGGAGGTAACTATGCTAATGATTCTCGACCCGAATCAATAATAAAATGGGTAGGTCATTTTTTATATTTTTTTCTTAATGTCGGAAATCGATAAGTGTACACCACCCGTATTAAAACGCGACCGTCTAATACTAGCCCTATAACCGCGCTTTCACACACACAACCAAACGCAGACGTTTATTCGATAAACGGGTGATTCTCCTCTTTTGAAAAGGGCTTCATTCTGAAATAGTGAACTCTCGGATATTGTGTCTGCTATTTAACATCCTTCACAACCCTAAAACGCCATCCTATTTACGGGAACGCTTTTCCTACTCCCGTCCTTCTGATGACGTAAAGAGCCATCAGGGCCATATATAATCTATTTAGGCGCGATTCTCCAAGAGAACTGTTTAAGGAAATTAACATCATGACAGTACCTTGCCAATACATCTATGAAAACATCATGTACGTTAGGAAAAATCTGCATTTATTTAGTAAAAGAGGCGACAGACACCACTATAATACTAGAACCAGGGACCATCTAGTCCAGCCAGGTTTCAGGCTAGCTAAAGTAGACTCATCTTTCATGGGGTACTGTTTAAAATGTTACAATAAAATTCCTCCCGGCTTCTACAACTGAATGAGACGAAATTTAAATCTTGTATAAAACGCACACTATGTAGGCAAGCATACTATAAGTTGGGAGATTACATTGATGATAAAAATGCTTGGCTCAATGCTGGTCCTGCTCCACAACCATAGGGGCAAACTTATTGGTTACCATGGGAAGTTATTGTGGAAGCTGCAGAAGATTGTAAACATATCTTTGCATTGTATAGATTCAATCTCTTAGTGTTGTATAATTGCATAGCACATGTGTGAGTACTATGTACGCTAAAGCTACCATTTACATCTTTTATTGACTCGCATTTTCCCTGGTGGCTGAGAGAATGTCATGCTCACTAAAATGTCTAGCTGATGGTGGCGCGTGTGTCGGGTCGTTTAGTTCCCTTCAAAATGGTTGAGTTGAATGATGGCTGATCCATGCGTCATGTTCGTGAACGGGCGCTGTCAGTAGGGACTGGTCATCTCGCAGCTGCCATGGATTATTGTATTTTTGAATTGTTGATTTTATCTTTTTACTCTGGACGCTCTTACTCGCACGACTTTCTACATCGTTCTCACATGTATGTATAATCTCGACATGAATGATGTTACCAAGATTTTGTAAAAACATATTGATTTAAAAGAGTGTCCATGGAGTTTCTTGCCCATTCTTCTCCATAGGGTCTACGCTTTCGAATGGGCAACTACAGTACTTTCACAAGTTATTATGCCCTGTGACAGGGACTGTAGCTTAGTTTATTTTTTTGTGTTTTGACATTCAAAAGTGCCTGTAATGGTCAAATTGAAATAAATGCTTTGAGTTTGAGTTTGATGCACCTTGCAGGTCGCATCTTAGGAACCTCCTTAAGTCCCCTCCACACTCCTACTCCTTCACTGATTTCTACTCCTACTCCTTCACTGTGCACGCAGTGCGGTTGTGGAATTCACTTCCTCCTGACATTAGGGAATGCCAAACTATTGCAGTTTTCAAAAGAAGAGTGAAAGAACATTTTCTTTCCATTTCGTCATAGTTGCATAAGTATCTATTATTATTTATTATATTGTATTTATAGGATTGTTGTATGTATCTTTGTATTTATACGTATGTAAGTATATTCTTATAATGTATATTATATTTAAAATAGTTATCTGCTTTATGTACCTATTCCATTTTCTCTTCTTCTTTTACACACTTTGTCTACATCTCTTTTTTTAGTATCTCCTTTCGCAGGTATGCTGGAAGAGATTGCATTAGAAATAAGCAATGCCTTTGTACTCTCTTTTCTGTTCCTTTCTTGATTTCTGTATTTAGTGTGTACATAAATTGTTAAATAAATAGTGTGAAATTAAAACAACAAAAAAAAAGCAGCGTTTATTATTGACCAGGTAACGTCATTTTTATTGATTATTTACGTCTTCTATGACAACCTCCTGAATTTTGACGAGGTTGCAAAACTACACCTTGTATATTATATGAGGTCCGTAGTTACTAACTAATTTTGAAACTCATTTTGACGGACTTAGAGAATAGACCCCCAGATTGTTTCGGGGCTTGACAGTGTTTTAATTTTATAACACTTGACTTGTTCAATTATAATAATTATGATAATTTACTGTATAATGATAAAATGACGCGGCAGTTTTATACAGCAGTTGTTTTTAGGCTTCCGTTGGCAAATGGCAAATAAAACCGGGCAAGTGCGAGTCGGACTCGCACACACAGGGTTCCGTAGCACCAAACAGTATAATAACAATATTTTTAACGGTCATTCATAGGTCAACTTACATTAATCAGCAAATCTAAATTTGATTTTTAATGAAAAACAAAGTTACCGCTACATTCTCACGAAAAGGTCGCATTTTTGAAGGGCTGCATATCAAATCTTATTCAAACCAATTTTCGTAAAAGTTTCTTATTACGACCTACAAACCCACATTTTTTCAGACTTTTCCTCTTCTTAATTTAAAATTAGAGATGGGGACACAAGTTTTACGGCTTTAGAAGAGAATATCAAATCAACCATTGACTTAAGAAAAAAAAAGTATATTAAGAACCTCAATATCATTTTTTAAGAGCGGTCGATAGACATTCCACACAGTTATATACTTACGTAGTTTTTTTTTCAGCCTTCAGTTACAAGGCCGGCAACCCCAATTTTTTTAAATTCGTAATTTCATATAATTTTTTTAACGGACTGAGAGGGACATGGCGAATCTATAAGGGTTCCGTTTTAGCTCGCACTTGTTTACCATATGAACAGAACATGTTGACATGTAATCTCAAGATTTTACTGTAAAATGTCATATGTTACAGTGGCGTGGGAACGGTTACTATTGAGTAATGAGTACTTACAGGCATTGGCGAGTGTTTGCGGTGCTTCTTCTTTGACTTCTTGTGTTTCCTGCCTTCGTCTGAGGTCCAGGTGCCGTGGCTGGGCGCGGGCGACGGCGAGCGCGCCGTCTGAACGGGGGACGGGGAGCGCGACCGAGACTGAAGCACAAACACGTACGATGAATATGACGAGTGTGGAGATGGCTTATTTACGAGAGCAACACTATTTTTAAGACATGTCGTTGGTTAAACATACAAAACAGACTTTGTTTTCACGACCACTTATTAGTTGAGAGAAATGTTAGCTCAGTGATAACGGCCCTGAATACGTATAATTATATTAGTATTACAGGCACGTTACTTTTTGTAATTTATTTCATTAATACTGTTCTCGAAATATTTAAGGAAAACATCGTGAGGAAACCAGCATGTCTTAGAACCGAAAATTTGAAGACATGTGATATCCACAACCCAGCACCTCTCCCAGAGATGGCTTACGTCCCAGCAGTACGATTGTTATAGGCCGATTCTGCTTAAGTTAGTGACTTATTCCACTCACCAATGAGGCAGAGTGTGACCGCTTCTTCTTCTTAGAGCGCTTTGTTTTTCTGGATTTAGGATGATGGTAGTGCATGCAGCTTTCTTCTTGTTCGTGTTGGAAGTCCTGCAAAAAGTAATAGCTCCTTTATTTCTTGTTTACTGGCATTTCATCTCTTATAATCCTTTCTATTCATCACTTCCTTTTCAGTTTCAGGTTTAAAACGAAAACTAGTGGCTGTAAAATCAATATAATCACTTACGATCTTTCAGATCACGTAGCTCAGACAGCTACCCGTATTTTCAGTTATTTTGCCAAGCACCATCATTGTATTTAACATTTTATTTTCAAGTTGCACGAAGATTGTAATGTGTAAGGAATTTCATAATCACACCACAACTCATCATTTAAGTAACATCAAATATCGACATTGCTTGTCGTCTGTCTATACAATTCGTCTGATGATTTGGTACAGTGAGGTTTAGAAAGGAGTCGTTCGTTATATGGGTGACAAGGACGATTAGATTGTATGACTTACCTTATATATTCTAACTCGATCCTCTTCGTATGGCACGGCCGCAAACTCGGGCGCGTTCAGATCGAGCTTCTCTTTGACTTCGTTCCAGGGCAGCTGGTGGTCGATGTTAGCTTCACTCAAGGCCCATTTAAATGCACTCTCTACTTTCTTCTGAGCTTTGGACTCTTCTTTTATCTTCTCTTTGTTTCTAGCTTCAGCCTATATATAAAACATACAGTTTAGAAACCAAAAGTGCAGGAACAAATAAAAAAAAAGTTATTTATGTTCACCTTTTCAAGTAATGAATTATACGTGAGCTTAACGTTGCCCGCATCCAAAGAAGCTGACTTGCTGTCCTCACAGACGACAGTCGCAAACTCTTCGAAGGTAGTATCAGGCTTGACTTCGAAACTCTTCTCTTTTAATATTTCTTTTATAACTTTCTTTTCGTCATGGAACCGAGCTTTCAGGTTTTCTACGTAAAATTTGAATAGATCCAGAGGAGTAGATCCATTTTGACCTGAGAAGTTAAAAATAATAAGTAATATAGGTACATCGTTTTATTTCTACAGTTTTGGTTCCGCCAATTCTTATCGAAATTGAATAGTTCAGTCGAAAAATATAAAAGGTTCACTCACCAAGCATAGCTGAGAAGCGCATATCAGCCGATATGACCGGGTACAGCTCCACCCACAACGACATGGAGGTAAGTTTACCTTCTTCATGCAAAGTGTCGAGTAAAACCTGTAAGTAACATAAATGTTCATGAAGGATCTGAGTATGCCTGACATGGGACGTAAAAAAGGAAATATATTTGGCAACATAACATTTTTCGTTATCACAAACTTTTATAAACTAGTGTTTCGCAATCTGTTAAATATCGTACATTCACCGCGCGTGTAATATTTTTGTAAAAATGACTGGACAAGATAATGCTTATTGTTAAATAATGTAAAATCCTACCAAAAAGTTGTCTCTGTTTTTTCTTTGCTGCCTCTTATTCCGTTTTTTGACTTGTTCTCGATCTTGCAAGTATTCTGCTTCTAAATTTCTAATATGTTGTTCAAACACTGAAAGGAATAATAATATTATTTTTTATTAATTCATGGGGAAAACAATCATTCATCATACAACATATACTTTATACACATACTGACTAGATAATCTCTATAAATACTAGCTTCTGTGTGCTTCTTCGTCCGCGCGGTACCCGGAAAAAAGTAGCCAATGTCCATTCGGAATAATGTAGTATATTTTACAAGGAGCACTTGTGATTTTAACCAAAAAAAACTTACCAATAAGCGCGTCTTCTTTGTCCATGCCCAGCAAGCTCACATCGTTCTTGAAAGCAGAGTTTTCTAACAATAACACTTGTGCCTCGCTCCATGTACTACTGTATGTTATTTCACTCATATTCTCTAAGACCTGTAATTAAACAATTTTTATCCCCAAGAGTTTATGTACAGTCAGGAGCACTAAAATGGAGACCGGTTGCTACTAAATTTAAAAAAATATATATATGTCGGAGAAAGCGATAACTTTTAAACATCAAGTTGCTGATTTGACCATTGTAGTAGGGGTAAACGCCGTGACGTCAGATGTTGTTTTAATGGCGGCACGTGGACAGAGTCGTTTTGTAGAGTGGGGATTGTGCCGAGATCACTTTTGCTCGGAACTCCAACCAAGTCACTCCTTCAGAACGAAACTGTCGGTTTGCCCATTTTGTGGAGATTATTTGTTAGTGCTATTTAATGTAAATTTGTGTTAAATAATAAACTGTGATTTTTGTGTACCGAAACCGAAACTATTATTTTAACATTTCATCATGAACCCGGTACCACCGAACCCTAATGACAACGGCGCTATCGCTCAGCCATCGCTTACGCCGTCATCAGAATTGGGATCTGGACTCGATTCCCACTGGCGTGCTATGTTCGAGATGCAGCAGAAGAACATGATGCAGCTGATCGAAGCCATCAGGACACCAACAGTGGCACCTCAGATCATGCTGCCAGAAATTAATCCAGAGCTACCAGATACCGATCCACGTGCTTGGTGCGATACTATCGATATTTGCCTCGACGAACGTCCATTGGAGGGTGCATCGCTTATTATAGCTCTGGCGAGTGCAAGTCTGAAGCGGAAGTTCGATCGCAGTACCGGTGATGGCGCCACTGATGCAAAGCGTTTAAAGCCACAAACTTCCACTATGTTCACGTGCCATAAGTGCGGAAAACCGGGACACAAAGCGGTGAACTGTCGTTCGAAGTTTACGCAGCCTGTTGGAGCTAACGCCCAGAAAACTACACACGCGGCGACTTCATCGGGTTCCAGCAAAAGAATAACGTGTTTCCGTTGTGGAGAAGCCGGACACATCTCTACGAACTGCCAACGCGGCAGTGCGGGTGGCGCGTCATCGTCGGCGGGCAGCGCTGCCAACGCAACGGCGGAGCGACGCGTCGATAGCTGCGAAATAGCAGGTGTTTGCGGGCAATTGGAACAATCCGGTGAGTCGTTTTCATTTTGTTTGATTCCGGCGCCGAGTGTTCTCTCGTTAAACAAAGTGTAGCTTATAAATTCTCGGGCAAACGTTCACTTTCAACCGTGCAAGTAATAGGTATCGGTAATAATTCGAATGTTTTTAGCACTGAACAAATTCTTAGTGATGTTGTGGTCGACAATAACGAACTGTCAATTTTATTTTACGTACTACCCGACGATTGTATGAAATACGATGTTATGATCGGACGCGATATTTTGACACTTGGCTATACGGTACATTTAACTGAATCTACCCTACGTATTTCGAAAGTCACAAATGTAGGTTGTTGCGATTTACCTCCCGTAATTGATCTTTACAATGTTGATTCTGATATTTCAAACGAAAACAAGGACCGGTTGACGTCCCTTTTGAATGAGTATTCGAATGCTTTTATCAATGGCTTATAATGACGATGATGAAACCGGAATTGACCTAACAGAAGCGAGAGAACACGCGGTGGACGGTATTGAGGAGAGTGCGGCTTATGAAAAAGCCCGTTTTGACAAAAATAAGGCCAAAGTAGTTAATTTCAGTGTTGGTGATTTGGTTTTAATTCAAAATAAAGAACGGAATCAGATTAAATTAGACCCCAAATATAAGGGACCGTTTAAAGTTGTAGAAGTACTTGACGGTGATCGCTATCTTTTAAAATCTTTGAATGGTAATAGAACATACAAGTATGCTCATGATCGCATAAGAAGGATGCCACAAGGTCATATCCCCAGCGAATTAGACGTAATTAGTGAAGAATTGGATCTAGATGATGCGGGTGAAGGCCCATCAACTCGTTCCGATTAATGTTAATGCACAAAGTATTTCTTAAGCGGACGGTTTACCGGAGAGAAGGCCCGGTAACATGCGTCCTGTTTAGGGCTTATCAGTGTGAAGGACTGATACTGACTTTTGGTACTGGGCTTGCCAGGTCTTAGGACCGGTACTGTCCAATCTATTGTGTGCACGACAGCGAGAAGGGCTGTGTGTGATGTATCAGACATTACCAGCGAGAAGGGCTGATAATAAGTTGACTACTTTGTTTTTACTTGGTGCATTGATATTGTGTTCTAGTTTATTTCATTTGACTTTTCTAAATCTTGATGTGTCGCTTCAAATGCAAGTCCTTTGTTTGAGGTCAGGTAGGCCGAGCAATCTTATATTGTCTACAAATGCATTTTGTTTTGTCGCCAGGTAATACAGCACACGAGGACGTGTGACTTGTCAGTATGGCCGTGTCGGAGAAAGCGATAACTTTTAAACATCAAGTTGCTGATTTGACCATTGTAGTAGGGGTAAACGCCGTGACGTCAGATGTTGTTTTAATGGCGGCACGTGGACAGAGTCGTTTTGTAGAGTGGGGATTGTGCCGAGATCACTTTTGCTCGGAACTCCAACCAAGTCACTCCTTCAGAACGAAACTGTCGGTTTGCCCATTTTGTGGAGATTATTTGTTAGTGCTATTTAATGTAAATTTGTGTTAAATAATAAACTGTGATTTTTGTGTACCGAAACCGAAACTATTATTTTAACATTTCATCATGAACCCGGTACCACCGAACCCTAATGACAACGGCGCTATCGCTCAGCCATCGCTTACGCCGTCATATATATGATAATTAAGGGTTTGGCAATGATGTGAAAGTGATTTTAATTTAATTTAATATTTATTTACTCAAACTACAATGGTCTATAGTGTTAATAACAAAATAACTTAACCTATGTTAGTACTTATTTACTAAAACAGAGCGAGTTCGGTTCGTAAGCGCCCACACTAGCGGGCTATCTGCCCGGGCGGCTATCGATTGCAGGATAGTGTTGGGACTGCCACGCAGTCTGCGGAGTAGCGAAGCAGATTTCTCACGCCACAGTGCATCAAAGCTGTCAGTGCGTGCGTCTGCAAACATTGCCGAGGCACTACAAAAGCGCGGCAGCCTCCCTTAACAATGTCTGTTCTTTCTTCAGCAATATAGGTAAAAACATGGCTGCAAAAATAATAAACGATCCAAATAAAGCGCCCTCAAACTGCGAGACCATTAATGCTGACAATAACAAGACACTGAGGCCGCCTGTCAATTCACTTGCTATACAAAAAGTTGACGAATGTGACATAGACACTATTATATTGCAGATGCGCCAGGACTGTGCCGTGGGCTGGGATGGAATATCTTCCTCGCTCCTTAAGACATGTCGTCACATTTTGGTATCGCCGATAACATATATCTGCAATCTTTGCATTGAGACTGGAGTTTTCCCAGATTCCTTGAAGAGGGCCATAGTACATCCAATTTTTAAGGGCGGGAACAGAGGCTGTGTCGACAATTATAGGCCTATATCAGTACTGTCGTCGCTCTCAAAAATCCTCGAGAAGATTCTTAACCAAAATCTTAGAAGCTTCCTCGATAAATACAAACTTATAGCGGATAATCAGTACGGCTTCCGGTCAGGAGTCTCCACTGAAGACGCAGTATTGGATCTAACGCAATCTATTGCCAAGACCCTGGACAGTAGATCAAAGTGCCTTGGTATATTCTTGGACCTATCAAAGGCCTTCGACACAGTTTCTGTCCCTAAACTAATTTCCAAGCTGGAGAGTTTGGGTGTACGTGGCATAGTTCTTGAAATTTTCAAAGATTACCTGAGAAATCGCACCCAGCTGGTAAAGATTGGCTCTAGCTACAGTGATGAAGAGGTTGTGCTGTATGGTGTCCCCCAAGGCAGCATCCTAGGCCCCACACTTTTTCAAATCTACATAGATGACCTTTGTAGAATGTCAATACCTGCTTGTAAGATCTATGCATATGCAGATGACACAGCGATTCTGGTTGATGGGCCCTCCTGGGAAGATGTGAAACGAATGGCGGAATTTGCACTGTCCTCAATGTTGAACTGGCTTGATCTAAACTTGCTCACTTTAAATCTAAAAAAAACCTACTACTTACCTTTTGCAATCCGGTGCAACTCCAAACCTACAAATAGTTTCACGATAACGGCTCACTCATGTCGGAATCAGTTAATGTCGTGCTCATGCCCTTCTATTGCTAGAGCTGTTAGTGTAAAATACTTGGGAGTGCATATAGACGATGGACTAAAATGGGACAAACAGCTCGATACACTAACTACTCGAACACTACGTCTAATCCACATCTTCAAATCTCTCCGAGAATCCGCCAGTGTTGACATTCTCAAAATGGTGTACTACACATTATGCCAATCGATTATTGGCTACTGTATAACTGTATGGGGTGGAGCAGCAAAGACTTATCTTTTGCGCGCAGAAAGGTCTCAAAGGGCTGTACTTAAAGTTATGTTAAGGAAACCCTACCGATACCCTACAGCGCAACTTTACGCTGATTGCAAAGTATTGACGGTTCGACAGCTCTTTATTCTTCAGTCTGTCCTGAGGATACATGCCCGATTACCTCCATCTGATCCAAGGAAGCGCACATATGTTCCCCCTGGTGTACAGTACAAAACCTCATTTGCAAGACGTCAATTCTATGTCTTAAGCCATCAAGTTTTTAAAAAAATACAGATAGAACTAGACATAATAGACCTAAATAAATTTAATGTCAAATTAAAAACCTCTAACTGGCTGATACTGCAGGACTATATCAAAACAGAATCCTTGCTATCAAACATCGCTTGACACAATAAACATCTTCTTAAACCAATAACACCACAAATACTCCTACACACACACACACATACATACACAATTACACATACATACATCGATACATACTCCCACTCCCTTCACACACACACACTCATATTACACACATCTACACTCACACATATTTGATTAATACTAATATGAATTTAAAATGGTACATCGACACACTTTCACTCTTGTAAACTTCAGTTTTTATTAAATTCCATTTTTGGCCGATCACTGTCTCTTAAGATACAGGTCTCCTAGTTTAAGAGACAGGGTTCATTATTATTTTTGTATGCATAGACTTTTTTGTAGACACACATCTTTGGTGCACAAAACTATAGTATTATGCTTATTGTATTTCTGCTACCTTGTTTTGAACTGTGTCTGTGTGTATTACTTGGATAAATAAACAATTATTATTATTATTATTATTATAATCGCAACAATACCCTAAATGTGTTATTGTATTGGATACGCAGAGCATCGTAAGCCTTTTGGGTATATGCGAACCACAGGGCTCCCGAGTTCAGTGCTGTACAGTAAGCCTTAAAAAGGGTTATTTTAATTGCGTCTGTACATCGAGAAAATCTGCTGGCCAACATATTCGCCCTAACTGACAATGCTCTGCGCTCCCTCTCTTTTAGTGATATCTATTTAAAATATAAAATAAATATTTTTTTGTGTAAAACTCAACAGACGTGATAGATTTCCCTAGCTAAATACCATAAAACAAAAAAACACAAACGAAATTGATTGAATAACTACTTCATCTTGTTCAGTGGAATGCTTACAAGTACCGAACAAAAGTAGTTTGAAGTTTTGCAATACTGAAATAATGGTATGCAATTATATTAAGCGAACCATCAATGAATAAAATTACTAAAGAATCTATCTAATCTATTCAAATAAATAAAATTGAAGTTTCTGTTTGAAATATCAAAATAACAGCTTTTTACTAAATTCAATGAAAGTACAATATACGGTATTTATATCAAAAAATACTTTTTAAAATTTTTGTCTGTCTGTTTGTTCCGGCTTATCTTCTAAAAGGCTGGACCGATTATGACGAAACTTTTACTTGCAGATAGCTGATGTTATAAGGAGTAACCTAGGCTACTTTTATTTTCGAAAAACAATTACGATTCCATGCAAAAAATTCAACCCCTTGAAATTGTTTACAAAATCCGATTCAAATAGGGAAGTAATATTTTACAATCATTTTACGCGGACGAAGTTCGAGGACAACAGCTAGTCCAAAATAAAATCAGCCTTTAATTTTTTTTATTTCTAAAACTGCTCTTTGTGAAAGGATGGTAAGAAACTGGTTACGAATATACCCAAGTAGCTTAATTCTCCTATGGTAATCAACTTATACATAATACTAAACGTCTTATAAGAATGTAATAAACGTTTTGATCAGCTTTAAGATCAGTGATCTTACGACAGCATCTTTTGATCCTATAAACGCATTTAATATGATTATTTGATCTTGTTAACGTCTTGTTTCATTCTACTATAAGACATGCACTTCTAAAAACGTCTTAGATATAGCTGCGGTAGGTCAAGAATATTATAGGATTGATTTGTCTTAGTCGTGACTTCTAATGGATAGTTAGCATTTTGTAGGTAAGATTCTACTTATACATATGTGTCCTACATTTGCTATTACTAGAGTAATCAGCCATTTTGTTTTCATTTTGTGATTTGTTAAAGAAAGCAAGAAAGAATAAAAATGGATTTAAACAAATGGAAACAATTTAAGCGTAATTTTGACTATTCTGAAAATTTTAGTTCTGATTTAAACATTATCCTACATGTATTGGCATGCGGGGTTCTTTATAATCCTAAAGCTTAAATATGGTGGCGAAGTAGGTATATCCTGTAGTAGTCTTAACTTTGACTAAATTGTCTTATAAAAGTTTTGCTAATGCAATATTATGGCACGTGATCTGGATCCTATGGCGGCTAAAGTGTTTGTTAATTAATATCTGTTAATTATTATCGAATAAACAAATAGTTTATTCGATAATAATTTCGATAAATATGTTCAGTTTTGAAGGGGCATGGATACATGTTTATTATCATCAAACCTTTTCTCAATAAAATTAATTTTGCAAGTTTAGTAGGCATTCTTTACACAAAAGACAAAAGTTACTTATGTTAAGCTAATAGATATTATAATGTGGATCCCCTTTGTAAATATTATATTTTTTCTTAAGACACCTGTATGTCACCGTAACAAAAATATTGAAGAACAAATGCTCTAATAATGACACCACAATGACGACTGTTGGATCAATTACACCAGTAGCTGCACGTGCAAGAACGTTAGAGGACTAATCGCGCTTGCTGAGTGCGTTTACCGGATCTTTATAGGACAATTATGTCTTGTAAAAGCAAGTAAATAAGATAATTACAAAATCGAATTGCACATTATAGGACTGTAAAAAACGGCTACAGGGCGTAATAGTCCTATAATCTGCACCGAAATGCGATTCTATAAACGTTTTTAGGATTTCTATAGGACTTAAAAATACGTGCTCCTAGGATACTTACAGGACCATAATTTGCTACTTGGGTATGGGGCACTATAGTGCATCTACGAGTTAGTGCTTAGAAGCACCTCATAGTTCGAGAAACACAGCTGCCACCACTCTTCAGTGATGAAGTGCACCACATCAGCATAAAGAAAAATGAAATATTACCTGTGCCAGCATCTTCATGTTACGTTTCTTCAAAGCCTTAGCTTCTTCCTTCTCGCGTTTTGTAATTGTAAATATGCAATCTTCAAATATATCTCTACGATCCGATTCAGGAACACATCGCCATATCTAAGGGAATGATGACATTAGCACCACAATTTCTAGTTTGAAAAGATACCATCATGTTACATTTTTATAATTCGATGTCAGCCCCAACTAAAAAGAGGGGTGTTATTTGCAAGTTGCAAACATATCCAGCATCTAGTAAATTATATTAACCATTTCATTAAAATAACAATAATATAAGATTTAACAAACACGCACACAAAACGCCCTTACCTCAAGGTTGTTGAACATTTCCTCGCATTTATAATATTTTGTTAGTGATGTTACACGGTCACAGCTTAACAAAAACTCTTCTAGGTTTTCTCTGTTCTTTTTTGTTTTCAATCTGGAATACAAGATGGCGTTTATAGTAATTATAACTACTAAAGTAAAATAAACAACACACATTGCAAAACCAAAAGCAAATCCAAATGTTATATTTTTCACCTCTGCTCCTCTCTTTCATCCTTTAATTTTTGCGTTTTGTATGCATTGAATGCCTGTTTCTTCTCATTTAGCTTTTTAAATGCTAAATAACGAGGATCTTTAGATATTATCTTAACACACTGTTCCCAAGTTGCATTTGATGGCACATTCTGAAAAGTACATTATAATTTTTTTACTTGAAGTTTTTTTATTAACTAAACTAGCATGTATTAATTTTAGACCCCCACTACTGGAGCAAGTGACCCTCAGCCCTTCTATGTACTAAGTGAAAATTATTATATTAAGTTTCTCAGCCAGCATGAATACACATATTTAAACTAACACCTCCATACGAGACCCTATACCATTGTATTGCATGCAACCATTGCCATAATTTTTTGCGTGTGGTCACGCTAACATAAAGAAGTTTTCCAGCAATCTTTTTGCACAAAGTTACTTTGTTTGTTATATAACTTATTGTTACTTAGTATGTACAGAATGCGTAGTTGACGGTATCACATGGCTGTCGCGGCAATAGCGCGAGAGCTATTTACACCCTGTTTACTGTATTTTTCATGGACATTCTTATACGTATTTTTTCGACAGCCAGGCATGCCAAGCCACAAGCCAAAGTATAAGTATTTATTGTAATATCTATTGAGTTTCTTACCCTATCTTTCAAGAGTTCTTTGAATGCCTCAATGGCTTCCTTCTTGTCCTTATATTGTAGTTCGGGCGGATTTTCGGAGTTCTCATTATTATTGCCTTGCGGTGGTGCCGTCATTTCTTCGGGTTTACCTAAACAGTCAAAAATATTTTGAAAATTAATTTTTTACAATGAAAAAAATGGGCAAGTTGACAAGTGTGAGTCGTACTTAACATACGCAAGTAGTGTCCATCTGTCGAACAGTTAACGACAACAGTCGATGAACATGAGCAATGTCCCATGCAATGTATTGTGTAACTCATAAATCAATAATTAATTACACTTACTTTCCTCGGGTATTGGTATGGAGTTGGCAAGAGATGGGTCAATAGATGCAAGAGTTTTGGCCATAGCCTCATCTAAAGCGGAGCTTCCAGTTTGATTTGATGGAGACGTTGGCAACGGCACTTCTCCAGGTGGCATTTCTGCACTCAGTGCTGCTCTGCAAGTATTATTAAAAGATTAAAATAACATTAATGTTGACAAAATAATAATTGGATAAAAATTTCATAATCTTCTAATACTAAGTTTCTTTCATCTGTTTATTTCTAATGCATTATCTGCCTATTGACTTTTATCTGCCTATTGACTTTTATTTGTATTCTTTTCTTTTATTTGTATTCGTCGTGCTCTCTTGTGCTATCGCCTAACGTTTACTGGGATCAACTAGGTGGTTCTATGATGTGATTTGTTCAGATTATATCTGGCCCAATCCCATTTAAGTTTAAAGTTTGTGAATTTCTTTGTTTCTGAGAATATTTTACTAATATATAACACAGAAATTTAGATATTTTGACTTTTCACCATGCTGGTGCGAAACAGGGGAGGATCGCTAGTTTATTAATAATGAAGAGTCCGACAGCAACAGAACATGCAAATTGATTCTTTGATTTTTTTAAGTTATATCATAATGTTTTAAGGAAAACTGAAAAGTTATGAGTTTTACTGTGCAGCTTCCTCAGCAGCTATTTTGTCATTGATCTCCTGAAGCTCTTTTGGTATGATCCAGCTAGATTCTTTAGTTTCAATGTTATGATAATACACACGCCCAGCATCCGTTGTGTATTCTTTCCACACACACGCAGACAGTAATTTCTGTTGATAGAAAATAATAAATCATTCATAATGACTTGGTGGAAATGTTATGGTTGCTATTGTAAACAAATATGCAAAATCAACCATAGTGAAATGGGATAACAATGTATACCATGGATTGCAGTATTTACAAGATAAAAATTTTGCTTACTTCTGCTGGAGTTTTCAAATCATCTGGTTTCTCCCACAGACTTTGTTTACTGACAGAGTTGTAGTAATATGTTCTTCCATCTGGAGCTTTATGTTCAGACCAAGGACTGCTTTGGTTGGCCATAGGGGCCACATCTGGAGCTGGAGCACTCATATCCTGCAATTGTTGCATGGTCTTACACATCATTAGTATGTACATGTAATAGCAAATTAGCAAAGCAATCCTGCATAATAAATGACATAGCTTCATTATGAAGGAGGTTGTTTAGATACCATCAGCTAGTTTGTGAATTATTATTTTAAAGCCAAGTTTTGAACTCCTGAGATGTTGTGTTGTACATGTAAATTAAATAGAAAACAAATTGTGTTATTTTTCCAAGTGCTAGTAGTCATGATCAGTGATCGGTATAGGTAGAGCTAATGTGCCTAAAGTTCAAGGAACAGTAACGAAAAGTGGAGACTTCCTTGTTTTAGTAACTTGAATGCTGAATGGCTAATCTAAGAGTCTCTTCATGACATCTTTATATCTTAAAAACTTATACATATTACTAAGAAGACTTACAGGTTTAAATGCAGGAAATCCTGGTGGTGGCATGGAAAATGGTGCTATCATAGACGGGAAACCCATGGGTGGTGGCATGCCAGGCATGTTTGGTGGCATACCAGGCACTGGAGGCATGCCCACTGATGAAGGCATAGGAGGAGGCAGGCCACCCAGCATCGTAGGAGGAATCAGTGTTCCTGAACCGATCAGACCAGGTGAACTGGTCCCTGAATTAGGCGGTTCCTGCCATAGAGCAATTCAAACAATTACCGAGGATTATTTTAATGTAGAATTAGAGGGTTTTATTAAATCAAATAAGTTAGATCTTTACATTTATAGATAGTAACAAATATAATAAGTACCAAATAATCTTTGACAATAACAAAGTTAAAATAATTATTATTTCTTGTCATAACCTAAAATACTTACCATAATCAGTTAGTTATAGTATTTAATTGTCACACTAAAAAGAGTCACACGGTGTGACACCCAATTTCAAAAAGTGAAATGAAATGATATCAGCATAATTTCAGATTTTCAGGCTAACACAAATTAATTGTGACAATTTTCACAGCCCAACCAAAGACAAGAGTTGACAACAAGACCTTACAAGACAAGACAAGACCCATAGAGTATAGTAATATAGCAAAAACATTCAAAAGACCTAAGAGTCCGGGCCAGTCCGAAATACATCACAGATATTTTAAACTATTAAAGCCGGGCGCATACATACTGATTCCGGATCAGGTTTCCGTATCAGGGTTTCAGATTCTGAAACCTGAATGGTCCAATTTGTTCGACAAGGCGCACACCGTTCTTACTTTTTCCGGACAGAAAAAAACCTGACGTTCGGTTCGGAATTTCTCCGTGCGTTCGTTTTGGAAGAACGGAAAAAAACCTAATGACGTCATCCCGAACGCAGCATTCGCATACATTTTGGCTCGATCGCCGCACACGTACGGAAATTTTCATTCAGAATCGCGTTGGCGCTGTGCCGAGTAGATGTACGACGAGTAACGCTCTCCGTCCGCTGTCAAAAAAAATGTGCGATGCCGAGAATTTGATAATGAGTGTTGAAAAACACCAATGCATATGGGATATAAATCACGCGGATTATCATAACCGTGATATGAAAGATTTATTATTATAATGATTTATTATATTTATGATGATTATAATGATTTATTTTATTTAAAGAATTCTTCTGGGTATGCCCGTAACTTTGCTCTTTTGACATAGAATTGACTCTCAGTTAATCTTTGGGTATTCAGTGGATGCACCCAATAACGACGTTTTATGCCCTTTTTATCTAGCGCCAATAAAAGAGCAATGAGCATCAATTCGTCTTCGTCGTCCATACTCGTGCGTTATCAGAAGCGTCTATGATCGAACTGATTCGTTTAAATTCCGAATGCAAAGAACAGAATGTGTGCGCTCTCCACACGGAATTCTTGATTAGGAAACCTGATCAGGATTTCTGAACAGGAATCAGTATGTATGCGCCCGGCCTAATCAACGAGATTTCAAGTGAGACATGGAAGAATAAGCTCTAGAGTTAGCAAAACTGTACTTAACCCTCTCTCTGCCAAAGAACATTGGCCGTTTGATCATACACGATATATAAAATAGTTCATTTGCCGATGTCGCAAACAAGTGCTCTCCCGTTATTGAAAAAAAGGGGCCAAGTGCGAGTCGGACTCGTACACACAGGGTTCACCAAAAAATTTATTATGTAATGTAACACTTATATACCATCTTCTACCCATATTGTGCGAATAAATTATATGATTTTTTGATCTAATAAAAATATTTTAACGATCAAACATAATTATGTAAATTTACATTCATCAGCGAAATTAAATTTCTGTTACATATGTTAAGAGCGTTTACGTCTATCGCGCGAAGTCAAGTTTAGGTAATTCAATGCATTTTTTACGCACACAGAAGTGCGCGTGCCTGTGTGCATAGCGCTGGCGCGTTCTCTTGCGTTATAGTCAAACTAACCCACTATGATGCGTTCGAGTGCAATTGTTGTAGTAAAATTTAATTTGAATTTGAACGTACACGAATTACGAAACTACGAGTGCATAAAATAAGTATTTAATAATATATTGCAAGTATAGCTATAATTATGATTATTAAAGTCGTTTTTTAGTTATTCAAACATGAATTTGTTGATCTAAACTTTAGAAAGAAACCGAACTTCGTTAATTTTTATTAATTTGTGATTGATTAATAAATATTTCTTATTCTATTCAAATAAATCACTTTATACGGATTTACTTATGTTTATTTTATATTAAATTTTAACCTGACGTGATGTTCCTCTTAGTGACACCTCTTATGAGGGAAATACAATAGGTTGGCGTTAACTTTAAAAACAATTTGTTCTTATTTACAAAAACATTAAAAAAAATAAGTAAAAGTTTTCATAAATAAAATTCGTAGGTCAATAATAGGGTAAATATTTGTTGTCACTAAAAATATTGTCAGTCATCAAAAATAATAATAAAAAAATTTAATCATCAAAGTACCAAGATTATTCAATCACACTATAAACGTCCGATATCCTTCTAAGTACGACTAAGGTCAACTCAGGTCAGTCAGAGCGCCGAGCGACGTGTCCTCTCTCTAGAAAGCCTAGCGGCGGACTGATTTGAAATTGCTCACGCGCAGTGATTTATAGTAGTTTTCAAATATTTATAGAAAAATAATCACTGTAAATTATTTGAAATTTTAAATTGGATGTTTTAAAGCATATGTTCTTCTAATATATTATGCTATTATTATATTAAATTAAGTTAGATATATCGGTGTAAAAATCATTTTAATTCCTTAATATTTCACATTGTTTGAACTTTAATTTCTTATATAAAGATACCTAAATCAAAAAATTTTCTTCTCCAACTATTTTCCTTAGGATCTTAGGAATTGGTAAAAAAAAAATCTAATTGGGTTTGCCAGTGGTTTCCTATAATTAGAGCTTCGAAACTGACGCTGAAAGGGAAATCAAGAAAACCTCTGTTGACTTATCTTGATAGAATTTACCAATACTCTATTAATTGAAATATTTTGTTCTCCAACTATTGAGACAACGAAATTTCCTAAAGTTATTAGTAATTATCATTTTTGTAAAATAAAGGGTTGATGGTATTAAAGGGTTTGAAAAGTACTGTTTTGGAGTCAAACAGCGCATGGACGGCGTAAACGCTCTTAACGAAATACATAGTTATTGCTGCAGTTATATATTCGGTACAAAATGCTTTAAATTGGCCACAAACCTGGCAAAGTTTGACGAAAAAGACCTATAACTCAAAAACGAAATATGAAATCTTATTAAAAACAATTTTCGTTAAAAGCTTTTTTTACTTTCTACAAATCATTTTTTTTCAGAATTGGAGAGTACAATTTTTACGGCTTTATAAATAAATATCTCATCAACCAAATGCCTCAAACACCCCACACAGTAATATACATTGAAAACTCTTTTAAACCCTCAGTTACATGTATAGAGAGCCACCTCTCAAATCACTTTTGTGTAGCGGTTCATTGAAAACCCTTATTCTCCGAATTTCATCTTTGAGGTGCTAACAGTCTAGATGTAAAATGGCTGTGACTTACGGACGGATAGACAGACTGACAGGGTGAATCTAAAAGGGTTCCGTTTAAGCCATTTGGCTACGGAACCCTAAAAACGAGCTGCCACTTCAAATCTGCAAAACCAGGGTGTTTCGTTTTACATGTAAGAACTAAATATGCAATAACATGGTTTTATTTAAATACAATGTCGAAATATCAACCGAATGCAGTAATTAGTACCATGAAAGATCTTATTTGTTTGGTTTAGAAACTCGAAACTTGGCAGAGATACTTTTCAGCGTTGTAATTTATTTTCCAAAACTACCTTTTAATGAAGGGAGGGTTTAGGGAAAAATGCGTGAAATGGAAGTAGTACATATTCTAATAATTCCATGGATTACGGAGAGTGCCGAGAGCGTAAGCGTAGACAGAGAATAGCATAGACTGCTGGACGCGTTCTATTTCACTTACACAAGAAAAAGATGAAAATACACAGTATGCTAATAAAAAAAAGAGACAGAGCCTAAAATTTTTTGTCCCTTACCGCGTGCCACTTATTTTCAAGGTCAGCAATTCATTTGCTAAACAAACTTTGACATTTGGTACGCGTTCGAAAGAGGTTGGTGTCCAAATTTTAAATTATTTCATTTATCGTTTCGAAATTAGTAACTGTTTTGTGCTGAATGTGTAGAGAATTGACGTAGGTATTGCGTCACAATGGTACGGTGCAGTGTCCTCGGTTGCAAAAGTGATAGTGAGAGGAAAATTGCTGGATTGTCTTTTCATTCGTAAGTAGGTAAATATTTCATTTTATTTGAGGTATTAAGCGAAAGTTTTAACTTATATGGATTTTAAACTGTTTGATAATACATACTAATGTGTTGAAAGATACAATTAACGCGAGATAATGTAATAAATTTAGATAATTTAATACATAACCTCAAAGCTTCAGTGTTGCCAGTTAGTCAAGCAGATTTTACCTTATTTTAGGGGTAAATGATTTATGGACTGATAGTGATAGTGTACTTTACGGAAATGTTACCGCTGTTGTAGTAGAATCTTTATAGATACAATTCTGTGGTTGTTTATGGTTATTTTTACTGACTAAAATGTGGCATCCATATGTGTAGGTAACTACTTTTATATTTTGAACTTCGAGACTTGTCAAACTTGAGTCAAAAATTGAAATATTTAATATTGTTCTCATTTATTGTTCTCAATAAAAAACAATCTTCACAATAAAAATAAGTAATAATTGTATTGGTTAAACTTGAACTTGAAACTTTCAGATTTCCTGCCGAACCAGAATCACGGAATTTATGGATAGAAGCGACTAAAAGAAATAACTGGGTCCCAAAAAAAAGCTTTGAAACACGCATTCACCATGCCACTAAAGAACGTTTTGCACCACAGCAAAGAATAAGAAATGTACACACTAAATTAGTACTGTTTCAAGGGCAATAAAAACATTTTTAGCTCGTCAGATGTTTTATTTACGAAAATGATCATGTAGATACCACTAATCAACTTATACTCGCAGCGGCATATTAGGTAAGTAATTCCCTTTTGTATACAGGATGTTAAAGAAATTGGACTTGAAATACGGCCAGAACGGCAATTTCATAGGTAAAGACCTATTAATTGATGCTAAGGAATAATTGAAATATAGAACACACTATTCGGGGTAATAAACACCGTAAGGAGGGTAACCATAACGATTCGTCTGACTCGATTTTTTGTCCCTTACAGCGGCACGCTAGCCAAGAGTCTATGCTATTCTCTGTCTATGGCCGAGAGTGGTGCATAGGAGTGGTGTAACCATAGAGTACTATTATTATAAATGGGTGTAACTCAGTGTAGTCTACTCTTTGGACATGACACTTAAGACATATAATATGACACTAGCTGTCAAGTCAATGTTGTCGTTTGTTGAAACTTGAAAGAGGTAGAATAGAAATAATAGAACAACGGATTGTAAACAGATTTCATTTTTGAACACAAATAGTTTTCTTACATTCATTCAATAATGAGAATACAAATATGATTTCACTTGTGGCCAAAATTATTAATATATTTGCTACCAGTCTTCAAACTGTTCTACTTTTAGCATCATTTACAGGAAAATTAATAGTTTCAACTGTAACATGGATCTTATCGATAATACTGAGCACTCTCAAAAGCCTACAGTTATTTTTTCAAATTGTATATGAAGACAATGTATCCATATTTACTGAAGAGATACCGGCTTCTGCCCATGGAATTATTGAAGCATTTATCAATCAATTAACTTACATCCAAGATGGAGTTGTTAATATCTATAACATTATATATTTAAAATTCATTGGAGTGTTATCTACGGCTAACTGGTTAACTCGAGCCGTTATTGTAATGTTAAGTGAAGTGTTAACTTTAGTGAAGAATTCTGTGATATTTGTGGGAGACACTGCATGGCTTATAGTCACATTTGTGCCTATACATCTTCCACAATTGTTAAGGGCAGTGTTTAAGTATGTTGGCCATGTGATAGGAAGTGTAATTGTAGATTGCTATATGACATTATTAAAATTCACCAATTATTTAACAGAAGTGCCTTTACAATCTTTTATGGGAATCACAAGTGCTATAATAATTGTGCGATTGTGTGTGCATTTTAGGGAAACTATAGTTATTCAAATGACCATGTTGTATTGGTCATTAATAAGAAATGTTTTGTATTTATACTATGTACTTTTTAATTATTTTACCAACTCAGAAGTTGGTATAATAACACAAATGACTGGTGGGCAAGGCTTAGACTCTAGACAAGGTAACTTTAGTTCCTCACCTAATGACGATGTTGCAAATGCTGCTGACTCACTTTGTGTAATATGTCAAGAGCAGCAGAAATGTGTACTGACACTGCCATGTCGCCATGTATGCTTGTGCACAGATTGTTGTAGACGCTTGTATGGATATCAGCGCACTTGCCCCATTTGCAGGACATTTATTTATCATACAGTGACTGTGTATTTGTGACATTCAGATATCATTTTAGTATGCATTGTCTACCTACATTCCTTGTGTTCAAAGTCTTAACTTTGTATCAGCAATTATTGAATTGGGTTTAATAAACATTGTCATAAAAAGGATGTGCAGAAGTTATTGCGTGTATTTTTTTATTTTATTTGGAGTTTATGTTTATTGCAAATAAAACATTTGTAAATTATCTTGGGAAAGATTATTTTATTTGATCAATTTTTTAATTTAAACTATAGCTTATTCAGAACCATAACCATGGCTCAGACTTATGAGAATATTAGCATTTTTTTGATAACAATCCAATAGTGAACAGGTGCAGTTGGTTTCTTACATTTGGTTTTCTGAATGGTTCACATACAAACAAATACTGCTTGTTCCTAGTCAGTACTTGTATTGATTACAAATTTGTATAAAGTTGGAAGTCTGATATCACTTGGATCGTGCTAATTTTATTACTTTTTGTTCACAAGTACAAAACATGAATTTTCAAATATCACACCTATAATTATGAATTCAAATGTAGATAACACCTTGAATTAAATATTACAAATTCATAATACATTCCTATGTATAAAAAAGCATATTAAATGTAAAGACTAGGCTGAACTTGAATAAATTATTATGCAATTAAAGTTTTCAGGTACCCACAACATGCATAGAAATCATTAGCATAATAACCATGGCTAGGATAGACATAGACTACTACATAGGTAAAAAACATAAATTTTATTTAGAATACAATCTCTGTTTTTCTTATCACCAGGTCTGCAGTCCTTCTGACACAGACACTAATAAACTTGCATCTGTAGGTGCCTTTGTATGTCTATCTACATTTAAGGTGGCTTACAAACAAAATACAATTTACAAGATATTTCTAATCAAGCTTTAAAATAATGTTAAGTTAAAAAACATTTAAATACCTAATAACTAAACTTAAAAAGAGTATGCTGAAATTATCATTAAGTTGTGATCATCCTATTAATATCAAATGCATACACTGGGTGCTACCACCTTTTTAAAATCAACAAATAAGTATTGACATGTACTTTCAATATTTTTTACAAATTAATGTGGCACAAGTACATGCTATGCCTGTCTTATGCGTGAATTTAATGCATAGTTCTCAGATTCTCTTGCTTCTACAGTGTGTAAATTGAGAGCACTTCTTCTTTGTCTAGCATTAAGATTTAAATCTTTTAATGATATTTGAAAATCTTTAAATGCATTTAACATAAAAACTGCTGTTATGACTACGAGGAAACCACATATGCATCCTATGATATCAGGAGTACTCATATGATCCCATTCCTTAAACAGGATACCTGATGCAATTATAACTAATATTGTAAACATGACATAGTATACAGGAGTAACAATACTTGTATTAAATATATCTAGGGACTTATTTAAATAATTCATTTGAATCATGATACATACGACAGCAGTAACAAATAATAGCCAAAACATATAGTTAGAAAAATTGTTTGCATTTCCAGAAAAACTTTCCCTTACACCTAAAGCAACTCCTTTACAAAATACCACAGTCAGACTACCAATAGATGAACATAGTAACAGGTAAACTGCAATATTCGTATTTCCAAACCTTGGTATAAAAACTAATTTTATAATAAAACACATCAAAAAAATTGTTCCAACATACATCAGAAATAAATAGTCAAATAATTTATCTACTAATTCACTAAAAGCTGTGATTTCTTCGGATTTTGGGGAATGAATCACAAATATTATTGATCCAATAATACAAAGAAAGCATCCAATCTGTAATAAAAATGTTAATCTGTTAGAGACTGTGAGAGAGTTGTTATTTTTTTCTTAAATATGTGCATATAAAACTTACTTTTCCAATGAAATTAAGTTTCTCATTCAGAAACTTGGAAGAAAGCACTGCTGCGACAAGTACACTAAGGGCACCTAATGGAGTCACCAGTGCTGCAGGAGCAAATGCATATGCCAGAAGATTGGCTGCTTCACCTATGCCCACTGCAAAAAAAAAACATTCAAAAAGTTAATTAATTAGTTTCTTTAGATTCTCAATAGTGTCTTAGTGCAAGTTCAAAAACTGAGGTAGTTTAATTTTTTTACCATAATAAGTACAGATGAAGAACTCAGGCCCTAAAAAGACAGTATACTCACGAAATCTATTCAAACTAACTTATTCAACCCATTCATACAAATAGGTCTTTGACTACATTGTTGTTTAAGGGCCTTAGTTTTCTTCCTCACATTCTATCATAAAATCATGTACATAAAGTTTATAGTTACCTACTTGTTATCAGACCAAGCCACCACAGCCATTGTTTTAAGTAAGCAAACCCACCCGCCGATGCCCGAACATTTCCCGATGCTTGGAGTTTTTTTAAAGCAACTTTTTTAATGATAAAACTAGACCCGATAAAAACACTAGATGATATAGCAAGACTTAACCCTATTGTAAAGTGGCTATTATTGTAATTCTGGCCATTTATAATTAAATAAGAGGTCTTCATTGTAGCACGTTTACCAACTAATATTCATCCTAGCTAGAATGTATGAATCATAAACGAGGTACGTTCTTATCAGATAGATACGAGATAGGTACCTCTATCAGGAATCTACCATGGTAAGAAATACTGACCAACTGATACTAATGTAAATTCAATTTAGTTTCCCTAGTTTGATTAGAAAAAGTAAAACGAAATAGCTACAGTCTTAAACAATTGTTAATGCGTTTTTTGAGACAATGTTATTGTCTGTAAAGCATGGACAAGGTAGAAATTTGACAACGGTTTGACATTGACAGACAGACCATCAGAACCAGGAATCAGGTGGCTAATTGCAGTGTGACCAGATTAAATTTTACGAAAGTCCCGAGGCACCTCAAAAAAATACTGAAATATACCAACTTACATAGGACAGATATACCAATAAAAATATTGATTTTCTTAACACGTTTTATTTATTCATACTCACAATAAATGTTAGAGTTATATCTTAACATCCTTTTCGAAGGATTAAAATTTACACAACCTCCTTCATCCTTAACATGCAGCATTCGACACCGGTTTACATAGAAGAGATTTACTACTTATATTTTAGTATTTTCAGTTCTCGAAAAACTGGATTTTCAAAAGACAAACGTGATTTCAATTGCGTGCTCAACTCAATTAAAAATGATTGGCACCTTCTGAAAAACTCAGCAATCTGTTCTTTCATGTTTACATTTTCTTTGTGTTTGATTAATTCTTGGCCTACTTGATTATCTAAGTACATATCTTTCAATGGCAAATAATTTACATTAGACTTTGGGTCTAACGTAAATACATTGTCCGTACGTTACTGAAAACTTAAAAACTAGACGTTTTGAAAATTATTAATAAACTAGCGGTCCGTCCCGAATTTGTCCGGCTAGACTGATATTCATGAAACACAACGAATTTGAATGTATGCAATCTGGAAATTACGCTCTATCTAATAGTGCAAACCGCATTAAAATCGGTCCAGCAGTTGTAAAGTTTTAGGCGAACATACGTTCTGCAAGTCTGATTAATACTATGTATTGATTGATAATTGTATATGTAGTATTACAATACTACAACGCCGGCAACGGCCGTCTTTCTTGTCATATATCTGTAACTTACTCATCTTTGCTCATCGATAACATGTATAAGTATAAACTAAATCCGGGAAAGTTCCCAATGTCCGCGTTCCGGGGAATTCCGCAAACATTGTCGCAAAGACGATCACTCACTACGCTGTTGCCATAACTTCAACCAAAATATACCCAAAAATACTGACTGCCAGCAATATACCAGGTCCGCTGGAAGAGATTTCTAAATGAAATAAGCGGTACCTTTGTGCTCTTTTGTCTTTATGTATTTTTCCTGTAATGTGTTTTGTGTGTACATAAATAAATAAATAATACCTGAAAATATACTGATGTTCGGAAAAATCGATGAAATATACTGAAAAAGTATTAAAATACTGAATCTGGTCACACTGCTACATTGACTTATAAATCAGGTGGCTAAAAGTTTCGAATATTGTGCCTCAATTTCATTTTTTTTTACGAAATGATACATTTTGCAACGTTTTATAATAGGTAAAACTATGTTTTTTTCAAAACGGTCGCACGAATTTTGTATCTGATATCTTCAGGATTTTTTTGAACGAATGAACTTGAACGATTTTTTACCCAAAAAAGAAATTAATACCCAATCTACAAACACTCATGTTACGTTGCCAGAAGTGCACTCCAGACAAAAAAAAAAAACGTCCCATGTTTCCGCCGAATATCTTTCATCAGGCGGCAAACTTTTGGCGGAAAACATAAAAAATATTTCCGTGACATTGGCTTTATTGACGGATAATTTGATGCCCTTGACGTTTCAATATGATTTCGAGCATGTGGCCACTATAGCTGGCGCATACATACCGTAATCTGGCGGTCAAATTTGCATACTCTTCGTAGTAAATTGGGCTTATAGGTAACTCTTGATTTAAAATACTGTAACGCTAGAAAATAAAAGTCAAAAAAGCAAAACCAAGCTCAAAAATGTTAGCATCTCGCCTGGGATAAGTTAAGTTTCTTTTGACAGCTACTAGCTATGACACTTACAGGAACTTTGGGTCCCCTTGGATCGTGGGACCCTGGGCAGTTGGATGGCCCTCATTATACGTCTTCTAATGCTAGGGGCGCTAGGGCCACATTGGCAGTATTCGGTGAATCACTACGGTGTGAAAAAGAGATGAAGTTATTCAGGACATCCAGCTCCATCTCTTCCCCACACTGAAACAGATCGCCGAAACTTGCTAATGTGGGCCAAGCATAGGGCTACCATAAATGTTGGACCGACATAGATATTCGCCGACTGGGATATTTATAACAATAAGCGTCTGATACGCCCGTGTGCTAAACGCTGGTTGCGCCCCCCAGGGAGATCTACCAGGCAAAAACGAGACTAAATTTCGCGCTTTACTGGCTCCAACTGCTCTAACTTATCGGTACAGAATGGACATGTGTATCACACACATATATCACTCTATATACGTAATAATTTTGGTTTAAATTCCTTATTTAAATTGTGACCTTCCATTGACATCATTATTTTCTCTCCGGACCAATTTTTGTGTAGTGGCAACCAAAATGCGAATGACATTATTGACACGTAGACACGTCATCATTAACTTTGAAAACAGCTGGTTGTCAGGGAAGAATACTTATTTGATTATTTCTTTTCTAGTCCATCGTTTTATTACAAACCTAATAACATCAGTTTGTTCAGTGAAGAATCATCAAAAGTAAATATACATTTTACCGAAAATACTAAAGAATGCGATGCTCCCTCGTCGGCGAAACATCGGAGGTGTGACAGAGCGACTTTTGGAAAACGATTTAGATACATATGATAAATTAGACAAAAAAGGGGCTCAACCATCTAATAACAATTCAAGTATTTTTAATCCGTTTCCAAAGATTCAAGTGAAGCAAGTGCATTCAAATCATATAGCAGAACCAGATATAAAATTTGAGATTCTTGAAGAATTTGTGTTTGAGCCCGTGATGGCTGCTAGAGATAGAACCAATGAGTTCATATCGGCTGTACGAAGCCTGCAGGGTAGAACTCTGGCTAGGCCAGTTGTCAGAGATGAGCGAAAAGCTCAAATGCTGGAGACATACTCCCAATTTATGGGCATGGCTAAAGTTATTAGTAAAAACATTACAAGTACCTATGCCAAACTAGAGAAATTAGCAATGCGTGAGTATAACATTTTTTTGTATGATTTGTCTTTACCTACTTTAATTATAACAACACAATTAATAATGGTTACTCATCACATTTATCTTGTTTGTATTTCAATAGTGGCCAAGAAGAAGTCTTTGTTTGACGATCGACCAACAGAGATACAAGAGTTGACATACATAATTAAGGGAGACTTGAGCTCCTTGAATCAACAAATTGCTAGACTGGGTGAGATGCCAAGGGGTCGCCGCAGCATGCACAGTCACTCATCTAGTGTAGTGCTTGCTTTGCAATCCCGTTTAGCTTCAATGAGTAATCAATTTAAACAGGTAAAAACATTTATTCATTACACAGTGTGTAAGTTTTTGCAAGAACTGACACCATTCGTGAGGGAGCCATGTCTCTCAAGTTTTATCACCAAGATTGTATTTTTTTTTTCGGAAAATTACTCGAAATTTCATGTTTAAGATAATGTAAAATTGGTTTCTATAAAATTTATTATTAGGTACCTATTTTGGTTGAAGTAACAATTGACTGACCAAAACTGAAAGTTTGTCACAACATGTTTTGTGTCCCTTACACTGTGTGTAAAGTAGATGAATCATTATTATTTTGAATTAAAATGTATTTTGTTAGAGCAGTTTAAATGAAGAAATGGCAGTCACTGATGAAATAACTTATTGTTTCATGATAAATGGATTCTTTGATAATGATTTCAAATGAATAATTTTTTCCTTAAATTTCTTTTTAAGGTTCTTGAGGTTCGATCTGAAAACTTAAAACATCAAAATAATAGACGAGAACAGTTTTCAAGAGTGGGACCTTTAGTTAAAGAGGTCCCATCTCTCTTGCAACAGGATGATGTTAGCATAGACTTGGGAGATGCACCTAGTATTCAAACACAACAGCTAGCCATGCGAGATGACTCTGACACATATGTGCAACAAAGGGCTGAAACCATGCACAATATTGAGAGTACTATTGTTGAGTTAGGGGGAATATTTCAACAGTTAGCACACATGGTGAAGGAACAAGATGAAGCTATTGGAAGAATTGATGCAAATATTCAAGAAGCAGAAATGAATGTTGAAGCTGGTCACAGAGAAATCATGAAGTACTTCCAAAGTGTCACAGGAAACAGAGCCCTAATGTTTAAAATTTTTGGGGTCTTGATATTTTTCTTCATATTCTTTGTAGTGGTAATGGCTTAAAATTTAAATGATTTTGTGATACTATATTATGTAAATGTTATTTTGAAATAACTAACAACAGGATAATTATTTGAATAATGTATCCCTTTATCATAAGGAAGACATATTATGTGTAAAGTTAATTAGTGTCCGACTGAAGGTCGATTTCTGGAAAAAGCAGATTAATTGGCTGTCGCCAAAACCTTTAGATGAAGCTAAATTGATGTGTGAAGGATGATATGGCTAGAAAGGAGGTAACAGTTTCTAAAATGGTGGCTCGGCGGTAGAGCATGACACAAAATTTAGGCCCATCTTGGCTGAAGTGACGCTTCAGTTGGATACTCAAGATTTCCTAAAATATGCTAATCTTGCACCTGATAGCCCGTTAAGCAGAAGCCTCATAGGTTGACCTGCGAGATGCCATAACCAAAAAAAAAGCATAAGTATGGGTTTCCTACTTGAAATTGTATATCAAATGCTCAAAAGCTATGCCCGTAAATTATAAGCCCGACTGTGCCTCGATGCATCAAACTATGAGCTCAAACATCAAATGGATTTTCAGAATAATTTAAAAGTCTCATTTGAGTAAAATACATGCTTGTTTTATGTATGGCCCCCTTTCAAGATTTTATTTAGGTATTTCAATTACACCTTTTATAGGAAACAATAAGTAGGTAGATCCATGAGTAGGATTATTATCTATATCTATCTATCTATACATATAATAAATCTGTAGACGTGGCGTTTCTGTACATTCAAAATATTTAGAAAAAAATAATAGGGTTGTTAAAAGATAACAAACAACCCATTTCTACTATTTTTAGAATTTTGTCTGTACATCTGCAGTCTGTGCATCTAAGGCTATGTTTGTTTCTTTAAGTATCATGTGAAAATTACAAAACCAATGTGGTTAGTTTCAATGCACAAGTATTGTGTGTAACTTAGAGAAGGTATTAGTTTTTGTTTCATTGCAATCCATGCTCTTATTCAAAAGATATATTAATTTAATGTGTTCAAGAAGCAATAATCATTACTTAAGATACATGCAACGACATCTATTGAACCAAAATGGTACTAATGAATAAATGTGCTTACAAGATGACTTTTAAATCGACTGCTCGAGTTTTTCAAAAAGTTATGATAGCAAAAGGTACTCCAAATGGCGCTGTTTTGAAAAGCTACATAATATAGAGTGATTGTTCGATCACTTTCCATACATAATATTTTAGCAGTTTAACTATAGAGTATATAACCACTAGAGAGCTTATAGGCCGATTTCTTCTAAGTACACGACTCACTACCGCGGGCCGGGGGACGAGGAAGAACGCGCGCCTGCAATTGGTCAGTTCAAGGTCAACTTGCATAGGTATGCATATCGTTAGGGCTGATCGATTTGATTAGGGGAAAACAGTCGATATCGATAACATGGATTTTAACATTATGGAAAATACTCAATTAAAATCGTATAAAAATAATGATATTTAATCAAAAACAATCGATTACAAAAAACACGTATCCTGTTATTATTGATTTTTAAAATGAATTAATTTGGTAAATGTTTTTCGAATTCAAGTTTTAGGGTCCTGAACGTATAAATTGCACCTTTTTTTTAAGTCGGTTAAGAGTAGATAGGTATTTTATTGCAGTATTTGAATTGAATAACATTTTTATTAATTTAAATTTTATTATTGTCGATATCAATTTCGGATAATAAAAGCAACAGCACGGGTTTCTACTATAAACACACAAAGGGAAAGAAAGGGATAAAAGAATTAGAATTGTCTAATGAAAGAACGAGACATTTCCAAAAGACATCAACGCGGAAATCAAAACGTGTGCTCTTTCACCCAACCACCATTTTAACGAGACCTTTACGGTCGCTCATGATCTGATTAAATCAAAAATAATTTTCTTACTGTTTACTTACCGGTGAAAAGTCATGCCATACTTTTTTTAACTAGATGTTTTAGAATGTTTCCCACACCACTTCACCGCGCATGAAGGCATTTTGATGCGTTATAATTGCATAAAAAGTTTAAAAAATTGGAATAATTTAGCGTGCACACAGGTCTAATACTTGGTCACAACTAAAATGGTTACTAGTACCGTAGCCTATATGTAGGCGACAAAACACTAATAGTTTTCGAGCATCGGGGCACTGTATGCGCAGTCAATGAGTTTAACGTTGTGCATTTGACGCCAGTTTCTGAATCGCGGTGTTTAGATTTTCCGTGAATGAACTAGGCTCGCGACAGTATGTGGTCGTAAATTTTGATTGATTAATCTCCTAAATCTATACATAAACAATATTAAAATTGTATAAATTGAAAACGATTTTCCGAAGCTCCGAAATGGCGCCACAACTACGGTTCACATTTTACACAAATATTCCTTTCTTAAAAACTTTATTTTTACAAATATTCCGTTTTAGGCAACCATTTGAAGGCTTCTTCAAATAGTAGCCTATAATATACAATATGTCCGGGTTCGGACTGTACAAACTTTAGGGGGTGATAGTTTGCTCTATTTTATCACTAAAATTATTCTACATTTGGGGTCTAAACCCAACCCCCTCTGAATGGCAGCCATTTTTGTATTTTGGTCGACTTTTTCGTAGCGTCCATACTAAAAGTTATGTAACTTTGGAATTTAATGCCCGATTATCGTAAAAAAAAAACTTAAATTCCATTAACTTCCAAACATTAAATTCCAAAGTTTCATAACTTTTCACCCCCCAGCTGGATATACTTCGGAACTTCGGAGGACAGCGTGTTAGGCGGGGCGCAGCTAGGGAGGGAGAGAAGATAAGCTAAGTTGATTGACATTCGAGTTAACTTTTTCGAGCAAGCATTATTCTAACTAATACTAACGTCAAGTGTGGAACTCTATACGTGTCAAAAAGGCCGTAAAAAAATGTGAAAGTATTACGTATAGTCGACCACGTAATTGCTTGACAACAATTCTCGGTAAATTGAAACTATGTGTCACAATTTTATTGTCTCTAGAGCAAAATATAATACTCATGAGTGCACGTGACGTGCAACCTTAGGTTGGTCGAGCATTTACGAGCTCGACTATACATTGTACATAATTAATTATCCTTACAAAAATATATTGATATACCTACTTATATATATGTATATTGGCTGGCCCAGGAATAGATGTCCAAAAGAAAATTACAGAAACCTTTATCCAAGGGTTCCCCAATCACCCGCATTTAAAAATAATCGCTATTTATAAAAAATATACCTATTAATATTTAGTATTTAAATAATATAAATACTAGTATTTATATTATTTTTTATGCACAATAATTACTATAAATAATCACTAGACATAAATGAGGATCTTTCGGGAAGCCACTCGAGCAGATTCATAAATAGTTTTGGACGTCTTTTCTTTGGCACCCTGTATTATAAGTCCTTATAAAATGAGTGACACATTATATGTATAATTTAGAGTATAAAACTGACCATAAAAATAAAACGTACCAGCCGGAGTTCAATAATATTAACTTTTTTATTAAACCTACCAAACCTATACCACCTAAACCTATCTAATTTATTGAACTTGAAATTGGATAACTTGAACTCTTAATTAACACTTTAAAATATTGAGCCTCCTTAGTAAGCATAGTAGGCCCACGTATCTGTGGTAATAAATCTAGTATAAGATGACCTAAAGAGGTCAGCTTCTATTGGAATTCCATAATACTAGGCCCACACACACAGACGAACAGTCTACTTGAAATATTATGTGTGCAGGGAGGCGAGTAGGTGTGTACCATTGGTGTGCCCTAAGCTCGTGCGAACGTGGGTCCTGACTGGTCTAGTGCGAGGGGTGTAGACACTCCGGACCGACATTAGGAGAGGAAAGAAGTCACGAGACTAGATAAACTAGGAGGACCTCCAAGGCAGAGATTCTAGCCCCCATTACCGATTGACTGACACTCTGAAGCCCTGCGGCTTCGTTGACTGTTGCTGTTGTTAACTGATATTTCCACAGAGGACCTCAACTCGGGAAATGTGACCCCCACTTTTTTTTTATCAAAATTACACCAAACTGAATTAACAAAAAATTTTTTTATCCAAGAGAATGCAAGAGCGAACGAAGCCGGGCCTTGGATGGGTAAGGTTCACAGATAACCTGCTCTAGATTCCGCAAAGAAGGCAACTTATGCGCGCCGCACATTTGTGACTAAGCACCGATATAACTCGATGCGCGTATCTATCTCTTCAGTGTCGACCAGAAGTTAGACCCGTGATGACGCTAGCGATTTAGAGAATTCAGTATGTATGAAACTTTGATTGTTACGGTTTACTTAAAAAAAGACTACCTATGCTGTTAAATGGTGGGGAAAATTATCCAGGACCTTGAGTTATAAAAAGATGGGATAATATTCAACTGTTAAGTAAAATTATAAAATCATTATTACATACAATATTAGGTCATTGTTGTATTGTTGTCTTTTTTCCACAAAACTACTAATAGTGTCATGAGCAATACGTTCTTGCTTATCGATAAATAAAATATCGATATTTTGTTAGGTATTTGGACAAAATAATTCAATTAAATATAAATACATACAATTTATGGTTTATTCTGAAAAACATATACAATTTACGGTTTATTCGGATCCACCGTCAATTAAACCAATGGCATGTAGAAATGTTAAAGTTGAAACTTTGTTCATTAGGAATATTCGGTAATCTATTACATATTGTAATGAAGTAAGGTCTTTACAACATTAAAATATAAATGTGTTAAACCGTGAGAAGCCACAGAAAAAAAAATGGCCAATGGGATTGCACTTGTCACTCCCCCTACGCACCGCGTGCCTACCGCTACATTTGGTGAACTCGTGCTCAAACAGAACCATTTTTATAGTACGGAATCTAGAGGTTATCTGTGGTTAGGTTCTTTTGGTGCATTCATACAGAAACAGGATTACAGGACTTACGTCTTAGTCGTTGGCCATCATGCAAAATATCATGTCCGTATGGATTGAGGAGCCACTTTTCGATCTTAATAAAATTAATATATTTGATGCAGTGTATCTGGCGGCCGACTCGAGGGGGTCCAAGCGGCGTATTACGTACATTTAAAGTAAAGGCGCCGAATCAAGAACCCGCCTGCAGTCTGATTCGCCCTTCACTTCATAAATAAAAATTTATAGGATACATTTCACTTTATTAATAATTGAATAAGCACTTAATTATTGTAACTTACAAACTATTTTTTTTTTATAATTATTGTATAAAATTGGTAGTAGTAGAAAAAGATGTTCTCATAATATATTTTTATAAAATATTTGCAATTGTGTCGAACCATGAGCACACAGAAGGAATATGTTGGTATGAAATTAATGCTGATGACATTTTTTCGTCTAACACAAAAAAAAAAAAACGTGAAATTGAGATGCAGCAACAAAAATAATCAGATGTGTATATTACAAAATTGAACTCTAGCCTCATTAAATCTTGTGATAGAAGCTCGTATTATACCTATCATATGAATTATGAGCCACAGCTCATACATTCATCCCTATTTTGTAAGGAGCAAGTAATTGCAGCCATATTGGCGTCATCAAGCTCAAACTTCCCATTAGCCTCTGATTTTCCATTTGTGACTCGACCCTTAACCTTAGATTTATCAACAGTGAACTGTATAGCATTGACAGCAGGTTTTGTGCGTAGGTAGTACATTCCAGTTTTCAAACCCATTTTCCATGCATAGAAATGAATAGATGTTAATTTACCATAATTTGGTTCAGCAACATGGATATTGAAGGACTGGCTTTGATCGATAAAAGCACCTCTATCAGCAGCCATTTGTATAGTAGTTTTCACAGAAATTTCCCAGACAGTTTTGTACAAGTCTCTTATGTCCTTAGGAATAGATTCAATGTTTTGAATAGATCCATTATTGTGGATGATAAGATTTTTCATATCTTCATCCCATAAATCAGCTTCAGTAAGATCATGTAATAGGTGATGATTTACTACTTGGAACTCACCTGACAAGACACGTCTTTGGTAAATGTTTGAAGTAAATGGTTCAAATGATTCATTATTTCCTAAAATCTGGGCAGTAGAAGCAGTTGGCATAGGTGCTAACAAAAGTGAATTTCTAAGACCATGCTGTGCAATCTTCTCTTTTAGCGATGCCCAGTCCCATAAGTCTGTTGGGGTCTTGTTCCACATGTCATATTGCAATATGCCCTGGCTTGCAGGGGAACCTTCATAAGTCTCATATGGTCCATTCTTCTCAGCTAATTCACAACTAGCTTCTAGTGCTCCATAGTAGATTGTTTCAAAAATTTGTTGATTTAATTTTATAGCAGCTTCGCTTTCATATGGTATACGCATTAAAACAAAAGCATCAGCTAATCCTTGAACTCCAATCCCGATTGGTCTGTGCCTCATATTTGATTTTTTTGCCTCTGGCACTGGATAAAAGTTCACATCAATGATTTTGTTCAAATTTTCAGTTATAGTTTTAGTAACTTCCTTTAATTTAATAAAATTATATGTTTTGTCATCATTTACATACATATTTAATGCAACAGAAGCTAAATTGCACACAGCAACTTCATCTGCTGAAGTATACTCTACTATTTCAGTGCAAAGGTTACTGCATTTAATGGTGCCTAGATTCTTTTGGTTACTTTTTCTGTTGCACGAATCTTTGTACAGCATGTATGGAGTTCCTGTTTCTACTTGAGCCTCAATTATGGCTTTCCACAAAGCCTGAGCTCTAACTTGTTTTATAAAGCGACCTTCTTTTTCATATTTCTCATATAATGCTTCAAATTCTTCTCCCCAACAATCAGCTAAACCGGGAGACTCATGAGGACACATTATACTCCAATCTTGATTGCTTTCAACTCTTTTCATAAACAAATCAGGTATCCATAATGCATAAAACAGTTCCCTAGCACGTACTTCTTCTTTTCCAGTATTTTTTTTCAGATCCAAGAATTCAAATATATCAGCATGCCATGGTTCTAAATATATAGCAAAAGCACCAGGTCTTTTATTACCTCCTTGATCAACATAGCGAGCTGTGTTGTTGTACACTCGTAACATTGGCACAAGACCATTAGACACACCATTTGTACCAGCTATATAAGTACCTTTAGATCTAATGCAGTGAACATGGAGTCCAATGCCACCAGCTGATTTAGAAATTAGTGCACATTGTTTTAAAGTATCATAAATTCCTTCAATGCTGTCATCTTTCATGGCTATAAGGAAGCAAGAAGATAATTGAGGACGTGGAGTGGCTGCTGAGAAAAGAGTTGGGCTTGCATGTGTAAAATATTTTTCAGATAACAAGTTGTATGTATTAATAGCCCCCTCAATATCTTCACCATGAATTCCGATGGAGACCCGCATGAGCATGTGCTGTGGTCTTTCTGCTACCTGAAATGTTATGGGTAAATAAGGTCACCATTCTATGCTTATAAATTTTTAAGCTGACATGGTCACTTACACTAAAAGCAGATGGTTTATGTGGATGGATTGGTGTTCATGGCACTTGCAACAGTACCGAAATATCAGGAACTCTCATAATAAATAGTAAACATGGTAAATATCCCATAGCACATGGTAAATTATCAAAAGACACTACACTGACTAGTAATAATAAGTTTACCTTATTATTTATTTTCAACAAATATGACCTTTCCAAAGTCTTGAATCCAAAATAGTTGTATTTGAAATCTCTGTCATACACAATGGCCGAGTCCAGCCTCTCTTTATTTTTTACAATTATATTGTAATGAAAATCAGATATCATTGGTGTCCTTTTCTTTGTATGTGGATTGATTATATTGTATAAATCAGTAATAACATCTGAAAAATAAAAAAATAACTGTAGTAGAAAATCGTAGTTTTTTTTTTCAAGTAAGCAGTTTTAGAATTATTTACTTTAAATATTTTTATTGTTTAGTATGTATGAGTGCCTAAATAAGTTATAAAAAAAAACATGCTAATTTGCTTATAATAATTACCAGAAAAATGTTTTTTTGTTTCCTTATGCAAGTTAGAAATGGCCAATCTTGCTGCAAGTATTGCATAATCTGGATGATCAGTAGTCATTGTCGCTGCTGTTTCTGCAGCTAAGTTATCAAGTTCGACAGTTGTTACACCAGAATATATACCACTGATGACTTTGAGAGTTATGGATACCTGCAACCGTTAGATAACTATGTATAAAATGAAAACTTTTCAAAATGCGAGGATGATAAAACATAAAAAATGTGGACTTTCGCAGATCTTGTTTTTTTAGGATTGGTTTGTCTGCACCAGTCATTATTCAGTAAGGATGGAATATTTGGAATTATGATAGCAAATTATGTAGATGAAAGTAAATCAACAAACTATTTCCTAGATTGTAGACAGATTCACAAATACTTACCGGGTCTACAAAGTCCATGTTGAGACCATAACATAATTTTTTTATCCTTGAGGTGATCTTATCAATATGTACCTCTTCCATTCTTCCACCTGCAACAACACAGACATATTTTTTGTAAGAATGCCACAAAGTAAACTAATTTCAGTAAAATAGGATATAAGGGGCTGTCCTTTAATCAGGTTTTTTAAGCCACTTTTATAGCCCCCCCTCCCCCATTGCTTGCTCGGGTTTTTAATTCATTATTGGTAAAAAAAAAATTCATTACTGGTAAAAAATATTTTAATTCATTATTGGTAAAAAATATTTTATATATGTATATGTCATACATTAGATTAATATTTTTCATCCCACGAAAAAATACATGTGATTGTAACATACCCCCATCATGATTTTAAAGAAAAGCTCGCTCACATTAAAGGACGACCCCTAAGCGGTATGATAAAGTACAACTCACAAGGCATTGTACAAGTCTCTCATATTATGAGAGAATGTGGTTGAAATGTAAAGATGTAGGGCTAGCTTTAATAAGCAACAAGTGTGATCGATCTTAGGGTTTGGAGAAAGACTCTAAGAGTTCAAGGTCTCTTCTCTTGAGGAAAGCACCTTTGAGTGGACCTATCCAAGCAGTCCATGCAAGCAGCAGTTATTGTGTAGCTCAACCCAGAACTTAAGGAGCACAACTTTTCAAACAACAATACTAAAACAATAAGGTTGCAGGCCACAAGAAGTAGTGTATATGACAGAAAATTAAACATCATCACAATAACTATGATAATTTTATGGAATACTTCACTTATTCTCATTTCTCTATGTGGGTATGTTTAAAAATAACAATTGTAATGTAATTATTATTGTTTATAGTAAAAAATAACAAAATATGTGATGCAATATGTCAGCATTGACCCATGTTTAATATTGAAGCTGTTAAGGTTTCAATGGACAAGATTAAAGGTTAACCAAATAAACAAGAATTGGGGCAGAGTTATCTTATGGGATTTATTAAAAGCCTGTATGATGTGATTGCTTAGCTGGTAAAGTGACCTGCTTTATAGACAATCCAAATCCCATGGTTGGTGAACATGCCAGATGGATGAGTACGGATTGATTGAAGTGGAAGAATAGAAACCACAAGAATTTTATTAAAATGTATACTAATCTCCTTACCTCTTTTGAGAACGAACAGTCTATTAAGTTTGCCCACCATGATGCTAGAAATCAAGGAAGAAATTAGAATTGATCAACCGGTTGTTCAACAAGCCACCAGACGACCAGAGTGAAATGACGTTACTTATGGCGGGAATTGGCGGGAACGGGGAAATAACAAGACATGGAAAAGACAAAACAACAATACATTGCGCATGGATCTTTTGGCGCGTGAGCAAAATTGGAACTCACTCCGCTATCTTGTTTTTCAATACATACATGAAACTTTTTCGCAAATGTTCACCAACAACGCTCCCCTGTCTATTACAATCAGGTGCCAAAATAGCCTTGTAGTGTAGTAACCGAGACTTTGTAACAACATATGATTTAAAAGAGTGTCCATGGAGTTTCTTGCCCATTCTTCTCCATAGAGATCTACGCTTTCGAATGGGCAACTGCAGTACTTTCATAAGTTATTATGCCCTGTGACTGGGACTGTAGCTTAGTTTTTTTTTTGTGTTTTGACATTCAAAAGTGCCTGTAATGGTCTAATTGAAATAAATGCTTTGAGTTTGTGAATATTTTATGTTTCGTATTTTATTTAGTAATGTCATTGGTATACCTAGGTATATGCCCCTTTCGGATCGGACTGGTTGTTTTTAATCTAAATTTAAAAAATATATTTAAGAAAGCTATTTAAGTGTTAATGTTGATTTCATTAAAAACTTGCCTGTGTTACTACCAGTTATGGGTATTTTTAGCCTGTTACTACACTCGGCGTCACAAAAATCGCACCTCTCTAAGAATTCTCTTCAAAGTCATTTTAACCCTATTAATCAATGGTAGGCATATTAATACGGTAGGGTAGGTATCATTGGAAAGGCAACTAATTTAAATTTCAGAATGAATTAATAGATTTGTTTTTTTGTTTATTTTACAGTTATTATCGGCAGTGGATGGAGCGAAATAAAACGGCTTGGAGAAGGAATAAACGTTGTTTAATTTTATTATTAGGCACAGTACAAAAAAATGGACACACCGCCTTGACCGGCGTTGGAAGAAGGGAGGAGTTGCCATACTCGAAATTTAATTATTAAAATATAAATGTTGCCACTTTATTACAATATTTAACACACCCCCTCAACATTATATTTTAATTCCCAGACAACCCTTTAATTTAACAATTCAAAACATTTATTCTTAACACCCCCTTAAGAAAAATTCTGAGATGCTTCCCCTTAAACTTCTAAACAAATATGCAGAGCCCTTAAATCTAGAAATACCTAACAACCTTTACATACACAAGATACCTTAAACAATGTTATAAACTCAACACTATGTACGTGCCTACTTGCTTTAACAAACTTATGACAATATCATATCTCTAAGTTTAACAAAAAGTATTTTCCCCAAAGGTTTGGTAAACAAATCAGCTATATTGTTATTACTACAAACAAACTTTATTTTAACTGAACCTGTTGATACATTTTCCACAATATACTGATATTTTATATCTATATGTTTTAACCTTTTGTTACTGTCATTGTTTTTTGCTATATTAATCACACTTTGGTTGTCTTCAAGTATTTCAAAATCAACATTATTATATCCAAAATCTTTGAGTAACATTTTTAAAAAAGAACCTTCCATAATACTCATGCTAAGAGCTACATATTCAGCTTCACAAGACGATAATGATACACAAGACTGTTTCTTGCTGTACCAAGAAACTGGACAGTTAAATATATAAAAAATTTGACCAGATGTTGACTTCCGGTCTGCAACATCACCGGCCCAGTCTGCATCACTATAGCCTTGCAGTTTACATACATTTCTACTTTCCTCATATTTATATATTAGAAACAAATCTATAGTACCCTTTATGTATCTTAATATCCTCTTTAAACATTTAAATAAAGCTACACTAGCACAGTGCACATATCTACTAAGAAATCCTACTGCTACACATAAATCTGGTCTAGTGCAAGTAGCATACAAAAGACTGCCAACTAAACTTCTACAGGCTTTTTCTATTTCAAAACTTTCACTTTTATCTTTCTGTAACAATTCAAAATTTAAATTCTGTTCTATTGGAGTAGATACAGTTTTACAATTTGACATCTGATATAAATCTAACAACTTTAACAAATATCTTTTCTGATTTATTATAGTTACACAATTAACAAGATCCTGTTTAATATTTATTCCTAGATAATTACTGGCTAGACCCAAATCTTTCATTTTAAAGTTTTTACATATGGAACTTTTAAAGTCACTTACTTGGTTTTTATTACTACCAAAATACAACAGATCATCTACAAATAATAACACATAAATGTAGTCATTTCCTATTTGTTTGAAATATAAACATGGGTCATTCTTTGATCTTAGAAAATTTTCATTCAACATAAAATTATTAAACTTTTCATTCCAGTATTTAGGAGATTTTTTAAGACCATAGATTGACTTCTTTAGTTTACATACCTTATTACTAGGTAATCTCATATAAACTGTCTCATTGATGTCTCCATAAAGAAATGCTCCCGTGACATCCATTTGATACACTGGCTGCCTTTTCTGGGTAGCTACAGCCATCATAGCTTTGAAGGTTGTTAACTTGGCGACAGGTGAGTATGTTTGATTGTCGCAGTTCTTCTGTTCAAATCCTCTGGCTACTAAGCGAGCTTTATACAGAGATTTTCCTTCTGCCTCCTTGATTTTAAATACCCACTTGCTACTCACTATGTTTTCTCCATCAGGAACTTCTGTCACCTCCTCCCAGGTATTATTTTCCTCCAGTGTCTTCAACTCTTTATTTATGGCTTCCTCCCATTTAGTTTTATCTGGTCTTTTCATAGCTTCTTGGTAGGAAACAGCTTCATCACAGCAGTAGCTCAGGAACATGTTTTCCTCTTCTTGTACATAGTCTTTCAACCAGCTTGGCTTTTTCCTTACTCTTCTGGATCTTTCTGTTGCCTCTTCTGTCTGTCCTGAAGTTTCCTGTGAGTTTTCCTGTTCTTCTTCTATTTCTTCCTCTACCTCTTCTTCTAGTATTGATTCCTCATGAAAAGAATGAATGGAATCCTGTTCATTTTCACTTTCTATTGTTTCAGGGTTTTCAATATCCTCATACTGGCTTTCTTCTTCCTCTGAAACTTGTTCTGTCTCTTCTTGAGTGTCAGAAACTATGTGATACTCCTTTTCTTGTCTTCTGTCTCTATCTTTGTTTTCTATAGACTGTTTTATAAATACTATGTCTCTTTTGATGTCTACTTTGTCTTCCTCTGGAAAATATATTCTGTATCCTTTTGTATTTTCTCCATATCCTATGAAATAGCCTAATTCAGCCTTGCTATCAAACTTTAACCGTTTTTGATCAGGAATATGTACAGATACTTGACTACCGAAGACTTGAAGGCCTTTGACATCAAAATCTTTGTTCCACCAAAGTTGATATGGTGTTTTGTCTTTCACACGACTAGGACCTGTTCTGTTAATTATGTAGACAGCGGTGTTGAGAGCTTCAGCCCACATATTTTTGTTTAGGCCGCTCTCCAGAAGCATAGTTCGTGCCGACTCAACCACCGTCCTCATCTCACGCTCTACACAACCATTCTGTTGTGAAGTATATGTTACACTTCTTTGGTGTTGTATCCCATGTGATTTCAGCAAGTTTTCCATTTCTTTACCGATAAATTCCTTTGCATTATCACTTCTTATGTATTTCACTATGTGACCAGGATTAACTTTTATTTCTTTCAGATACTGTTTTAAATATTCTACAGACTGACCTTTATTCTTCAGAAAATACACCTTTCTAAATTTTGAATAATCATCCTTGATGAGCAGAAAGAACCTTGCCCCTCCTAGTGAAGTTTGTTCTATTGGACCTCCAATGTCAATATGGATAACCTCTCCTGGTTTCGTTGCCCTATGGGTACTGGATGGGAAGGGAAACTTATGTTGTTTTCCTTTCAAACATGGCAAACAGGTTTCTTCTTCACTATTTTCGAACTTAATGTCTTGCTTCATCAAGATGCTTTTCACTTGGTTTATGTCTTGGTGACCTAGTTTGGCATGCCATTCCCTCAGATTTGACATTACTTTTCCAACCATGGCATTATTCTCATACTGTCTGAACAACATTGTGTACATTTTACCATTTCTCTGGGCTACCGCACACACACTGTTGTTTTTGATAAACTGGCACTCGTTAGCAGTCGACTCCAGTTTGTAACCTTTATCCAGAGCAGCACTCATGGAAAATAAGTTTGCCTTGAGGCTTGGCACATGTAACACATTGCCTATTGATGTTTTAATCCAATTTACACCATCATATGCCTCTAGGTTAATGTCACCATAACCTAATGCTTTTATTATTGTCCCATCCCCAATAACAATGTCTTTAGGCACTAATAACTTTTTATAGTTTATGAAACTGTCCACTGTAAAGCACATATGCTCAGAAGCACCACTATCTAAGAACCACTCATTATATCCGTACCTGGCGTGAATAAGTTGATATGTCATTTATGCATACTTTTCAGGGCAGCCAATTTAAAGTTTACGATCTTCTGGTAAATCGAAAATAATGATGATTACTTTTTTAATAGTTGAATTTAGGTTCTTTAAGGAGCTGTTTTAAGTCTACGTTACAAAATAAATGTAATATTTGTTAATGCATTTAAAAACAGACTTATCCAATTGTTCACCGACGACTTATCAACTTATTCCCTGAAGGAAGATAAAAATTCTAATTGTCATAATTGAATTTAAATAAAAACCAAATGAAGTAATAACAAAGTTTAAACGCAGAAACAAATTAATATCCTTTATTCTTTTTTAAATTTATGAAATTTAACCAAATGACAAGAAAAAACCGATTATTACCACTGTCCACCCCCTGCTTGTCCACCCGGGTGGACAGTGTCACAACTTTTAAAAATAATGCCCACTGTCCCCGGGGGGTGGCCAGTGAGAATCATTATTAAAATAATTCACTGTAGCCACCACTGGTGGACACGGCTACAACTTTTTCAAACATTTACAATGGCCACCTCAGGTGGACAGCGCCACTATTAAAACCAACATTCTCTTTATCCAACCCTGGCTGATACTGATTACAGACGCTACAACTTTTTCAAACATTTACAATGGCCACCTCCGGTGGACAGCGCCACTATTAAAACCAACATTCTCTTTGTCCAACCCTGGCTGTACATTTATTGAACTGTAATGAACTTAATGAACTTAATTTTTTTGAACTTAACTTTATTCAACTTTAATAATAACTTATATCTTAAAATTGCAATAAAAATCTATGTTTAAATTCTTATCCTTTTTTTATAAAAACAAAAACAAAAGTAAATACTTCCAATAGTAATTTACCAATCATTGCAGTATTAATTTCTCATCATTTCCAGAAATTGTCCTACGGTTATTTGGCCATTTACAAATTCCAGTTGTGTTTCTTGAATATACTGATCACTGAAAATATATTTCTTTTTTCGTTTGTTAGTATTCACTATATTTTGGCTTAGCTGAATTTTTCGCACAACGAAAAAAAATGCGTCTTCTTGAATAATGTTTAATGCTTGCAGCATGCTTGGTTTTTTTTCCCTATTGCTTTATTCAGTTTATAGTGCCATCCTTCAACAGCATTAGTCGTGCGATGCCTTTCCCCAAAGATACACCATACTTTTAAGAAGTAATCTGTCATCCAATGATCTTCTACGTATTTCCGAAATTTCAAAACATTTGCATCTGTAGTTCTTCTGCGGGTTATATAAAGCCATCCGTTTTTTATTTCTGTCTCGGGTAGTAATGGAAGTACCGCAGTCAATGCTACCTCTCGAATTTTAAACATATCTTCAGATGTAGTAAGTTTTAAATCAAGCCCTTTACTCCATATCGCTTTTTTGAAATGTGTATAACATCCTTTCAATATTGCTGAAGGAAATGATGATCTGATGGCCTTCATAGCTGCTTTTCTTCTTTTTTTCTGCTGTCCACCGGATGTGGCCATTGTAAATGTTTGAAAAAGTTGTAGCGTCTGTAATCAGTATCAGCCAGGGTTGGATAAAGAGAATGTTGGTTTTAATAGTGGCGCTGTCCACCTGAGGTGGCCATTGTAAATGTTTGAAAAAGTTGTAGCCGTGTCCACCAGGGGTGGCTACAGTGAATTATTTTAATAATTTTTCTCACTGGAATAATTTTACCCACTGTCCCCGGGGGGTGCCCCGGGGACAGTGGGTATTATTTTTAAAAGTTGTGACACTGTCCACCCGGGTGGACAAGCAGGGGGTGGACAGTGGTAATAATCGGAAAAAACACTTTAAATTACTTATTCGTCTGTGTTTTCTTCTTTATCAGGATCTACTTCGTCAAGATCGGGGTCGATATTTTCTGTATCATTATCCGTTTTTATATTTCTATAAAATTCATGAAATACTGGATCTATTAGAGGTAATAGATCCAGCAAATCTTTTTTCTTCTCTCGACTTACTGGCAATTGCTCTCTGGACACTGGTTCTAACTGTATGTTATCTATAATGTATTGCCTCTTTTCTTGAATGACTCGTGTGATTTTATAATGATAAAACTAGACAATTCGAAATGTTCTAAAATATCACAACTTTAGATAGCGTGCATAACTAGACAATTCGAAATGTTCTAAAATATCACAACTTTAGATAGCGTGCATAACTAGATAACTCGATATATATGTGTGTGTTTCGTACTCAAAGACGTTCATAACTTGATAACTGATTTTGTCATATTACACTTGCAAATCCACAAACGTATATGTTGATATATTAACTAATGCATGTTATGACTTATGTTGATAAATCGAAATGCAATAATATAAACGCTGTCAGTTAAGTATTATTAATTTGACATGTCGTTTTATCAAATATTTATTGCCATAATTGTAGATACTCACTTATGTACGAAAGCAATAATTTGATTTTGTTTGAGTATTTCGAGTTGAGTTTTTAATACCGGTAGGGTATAAATTCAAAGAAGCGTTTAAGCTAAAAAAAAAAAAAAACGACATCTCGAGTTGTCAACGTATTCACGCGTGGTACGGATATTTACTTTTTGACATAAGTCCACACACCACTGACATGACAAATGCGTTTTGTTTTTTATCTTCACTTTGTTGTTTATTGTCTTTGCTATACCAACACTTTTCTTTTGTATGTCCTCGCTTTTTACATTGCTTACAAAATAGGATGTTTTCAGTTTTATCACTTTTGTGCTTCTTTACCTTACAGTCCTTTTTATAATGCCCCACTTTACCGCAGTTAAAGCATTTTCTTGAGTTTGTGTTCGTTTTGAACGCTGTGGAACTACTGTTTTCACTGTTTTGGTACAGTTTGTTTCTTTGTTCTTCTATGATGAGCCTGGCTGTCAACTCCGAAAGATTTCGCTTTTCTAATGGCACAGAGTCCCATGCAGAGACAAAGTGTCTGAACTTTTCACCTAGCGAACTTATGATTTTTGTAACAATCATGTTTTCGGCAATTTCGCCCTTTGCTTGCCTTATTTGAGTCACAATGGCTTCTATTTTAGCTATGAACGTAGATACATCTTCCGAACTGTTAAGTTTCTCTTCGAAGAAGCGCTGCTGTAATATGTGGAGTGACATATCAGATTTTTGTTCATAAACTGTATTTAATTTGTCCCACATTTCTTTGGCTGTTTCGCAATTTTGAACATGCAGCATAGCCGTGTTACCCAGTCTTGCTACGATGATTCCTTGGGCTTTTGCATCTAACCTCTTCCATGTGGTTAATTTTTCATCTTCATTTTCAGGGCATTTTGATGAGCCATCCACCAAGTCAAAGACATTTACCGCCTTCAATATGACTTTTACTTGAAATTTCCATGTATGCCAATTACCGACATCTTCTAATAACATGCGATTATTTGAAGCTCCAAAAATATAGCCCTCGCCGTCCATCTTGTTCCGCCTTTGCCTCTGCTTGACCGCAGGACCACGCGCCGCTTTACCACAGCTTTTAAGTCAATATTCCTTTATTTCGCTCCGGATGCCTGGGCCCATAACCTTTTACAGTTATTATCGGCAGTGGATGGAGCGAAATAAAACGGCTTGGAGAAGGAATAAACGTTGTTTAATTTTATTATTAGGCACAGTACAAAAAAATGGACACACCGCCTTGACCGGCGTTGGAAGAAGGGAGGAGTTGCCATACTCGAAATTTAATTATTAAAATATAAATGTTGCCACTTTATTACAATATTTAACAGTTTACAAGGGAATAAAAAACCCACTGCCAACAAAACCCGCATAAGGGACAACCTGCTCCTCTAAGATCTCTGTTATGTACCAAGGAGCAGTCAGCGACCCTTGCCCGCGAGCACTTCCAGTCCACACTGAGAAATACACACAAGGTTCGTTTTGCCGTCAATGGACATGCTGCCCCAGAACATGCACGAGCCAACCCCGTATTCCACTGTCTCTTGAATACAGGCTTGTGCGAATCCTTCCTCTTGCCTCCTATACACTCTTCTACGCTTGTCGTTGCAGAAAAGACACACCCTCGTCTCATCCGAGCGGAGCACAGCCCTCCATTGGTCTATTGTCCAATCCACATGGTCACGGGCAAATTGCAAGCGGTCTCTCTTATGCTGTGCAGTCAATTTTGGCCTTGCAGCCCTGTGAGCTGCAATTTTCTTCTCCCGCATTCTTCTTCTAATCGTAGAGACGCTTACAGAAGTTCTGCGAGCTGATCGCAGTTGTTGTTGCAGCTCAACAGCATTGGAGAATCGATTACGTAAAGACGTCGAAACAATGGAGCGATCGTCTCTTTCGAATGTGCACCGTTGCCTTCCAGATCCACGTCTTTGGATATAGCCACCAGTCTCTTGGAAGCATTGGAACACTCGTCGAACGGAAAAACGACTCAAATTCAGTTGCCGAGCAACATCACATTGCCGCATCCATGATTGCAGGAGTGCAATGACTTGAGCGGCTTCATCTGCAGTGGTATCCATCTTCTGCGGCATTTTTCTTGCTGTAGCTGTTCACGTGTTTTCACTTCAAAGGTGGGATAGCGAATGACCCACTTTTTTATGAATGGTTGTCGTCTGCTTAACCGGCCTATCCTGTGGATGCCTTGAGTGTAAGGCCTCCTGCCAGGGCAAAAAACTTACAAACTAAGCGACTACACGCTAAGGGCACCCCCTATGGGGTACGGGCCTCGGCTTAGGGCGTGGCTGGGGAAGGGCAGCAAAGGGACAGGCTGGATCTGAGTGGTATTATTTAGTGGTGATTTAAAACTACTGGCACAGCATCGCGGGCTGGCTCGAGCAAGGGTCGGAGAGGCCAATTACCGGGACGTGGCGACGGTCCTCGACGGCGAGGACGGAAAGACGGCGGTCTGAAGCGGGGTTTTCGCTTGAGCGTACTAGTTTCCCTACGGCTCTCCTGGAGGAGGGTGATAGCGTCGTCGGGTGTGACAAGAGTATACCTTAGTCGGCGAATCTGACTGATACGCGAGGGGTCGTATCGGGCGGCCGGGACCCACTTTTAACCCGGGTCGCCCGTTTTATACCATTGTAGGGAGAGGTGCAATTAGTGGCCGTTGTAATGCGTATTTTGTCATTTTTTTTAACGTTACGTACTAACGAGGTGTGTTTGGGAATTCTAACTGTTGTTAACTTAAAGGCCGTTAAACATACTTTCAATTGATACCAATATTAATTGCGTTTAATGTATTCGTTGATGGCGGGACATGCTTGAAACTTATTTTCGGAGTGGTGCGAATTTTGTGACGCCGAGTGTATTTCCCACAGGTATTTCCGGTTGCAAACAAAAAAACGAAGGGAAAATCGTCAAACACCGAGTCGATTGATCGTGGCCAGACCACATCATAATATGGGAGCTAGTGATGTTCTGTCATACTGTGTGGACAGTATAACAGAACAGCACTATAGCATATGCCCACTCCATTAACATCATTCTCCTGCCCTTATCCCAATTAATTTGGGGGCGGCGCAGCATCCTTCACACAGTTCATTCGTCGCTTCTTTGGTCTTTTCTACTCTTATTATAGCCATCCATCGTCATACTCAAAACTTTCCACACCACATTGTCCTCATTCCTTCGCATCACATGCCCATACCATGACAACCGGTTACCACACAACTTTTATTTCACCGACACCACTTTCAGACTCCACCAGCATAGCTCCAAGTACCTATCGAACATGGGTAAATAAAATAACGTATAAGTAAAATAAAAAACATTATAATTTAAAATTACATTTTTGTAGATAAAATAATTTACACATTTAAATAAATTAACTTATTCGATAACTCCGTAAAATTGGATATATTATGTCTAGGGCTTCGTTAATTTCACCTCTTGTTTTGCCACCTGCAAATTAAAGGAAAAATACAACAATTACACACAGTAACACACACTCTTTGTATAAACTAGCTTTGCTCAGTACTATTGAAGTTGTGAAAGAAACCGTGGCTTGCCAATAGCTTTTACGACAACCCGAACTCGACCGTGACCAATCGATTTAAAAAAAAAAAAACACTGAAATGTGGAAAATTACTTTACTTTCGGAAGTAGGTGGCAAAAAAGTCAATGACCAAACAAAAGTCACGTTTTCACACGTCAAGTGTTTTATTTTACCCTTTGTGTTTGCGTCATTGACTATTTTACCTTTTTTAGTTGTGATATCCCACACTATTCTTATCATGTATAAATTTTACATTGTAACTAGAAGTTATTAAAAGATCTATCAAAATGACTTTAATCGGCCCAGTAATTACGGAGAAATCGGTGAACAATGAAAAGATGATGGCCGAATACATAACCTCCTAATTTTTTGAAGTCGGTTAAAAGTGGTTAGTGTTTCATATCCCTCCCGACTCATTTCGATTTAATCCGATGAATACGGCATGTTTTTTTTATAAGGTATTGTTGGAGTCGAGATTTCGGGGATGAGTTGTTCGGGTCGAGTTGTCAAGGTCTTGTCAAGGTGTCTCGGAGTTTGCCCAACCCTCTGAACTCGACCCAACCGTTGGGATCGAGTACAGTATGGGGTAGTAGTGCACCGCAAAACATTTCGATGCTAATAATGCGGTATACACTATAAAGTGTATACCGCATTAGTGCGATATCTTAAATAATTCGAGCCTTCGGCAATTGGCTTTTTAAATTATAATATGACGATAAACGCAGATGCGGCCCAATATAATAATTATGAGCAGTGTTGGCCTTTGAGACAATCAAGGGAATAAGTCAAATTATAAGTTTGTATTAGAACATAAACATCTATGATATTACTATATCTACACTAATGTATTGAAATATGTGTTTTGACAGCTTTATCCATAAAAGTTTTTGAATTATTATAAATGTGTATAATATACCTGTAAATACAATTTTTCCGTTGACAAATATTAGTAAAACCACTCTAGGGCGTACCATTCTGTACACAAGACCAGGAAATAATTCTGGTTCATAAGATGCAAATTGGCCATGTGCTTGTTGTAGTGCCTCTAATCTTATCGGAAATCTCAAATCAGCGGTAGCTATGAAGTTTTGAATTTTAAAGTCCAAAAACTTTGCCTGAAATAAAATTAACAAAAAGACTATTATACCAACACCATTCGATTTTAATTAAGGATGGCGTTTGAATTTGTAAATAATAAATAGGGGGTCGAATATTCACATTAATAAAAATCGAGATTGGTCTTAATATCTAACTCAAAACTGCGATGTGACCATGAAGTAATTTGTGAAGGTTTTTGCGTCTTCAAAATTTGTTTTATTCAATAAGTGCAACGTGCGTAGAAGTCCAGTGAGGCAAAACTAATGAAAGCTCATCTTTCATTAGTTTTGTCTCACTGGACTTTTAACATTCAGTAAAAATGACTAAAATGACTTCACAGTTGGCGCAAGATTTCATGTAGATTTCTGTGGACCTTGTAGGTATTTACTCCCACGAGCTGGCTTAATAATTCGAATACTTACCGTCGGAAATACTTTTTGAGAATGACAAAATTAGGGAATATTCGTAAGCACTAGTTCCTTTGTACCTATTAGATTAAGAATATTACGATTTGTTATAAGTACATACAGGATATCCAAGTTTGTGAATAATCCGAGCAAATTTTCTGGCAGCTATGTAGGAATCATGTTCATTTCTTAGCCCAGTGCAGAGTACTTTTCCAGATCTGTAAGTAATAAATCTCTTTTAACATGAGGGAACTTTTAAGTAAGATCAATTTATTTTCAATAAGGTATGGTCTGTTCCAAAAAAAATTGAAGAAAATAAATGTGTTACTAATGATTTTACAACTAACGGAGCCTTCGTTTACTCACACTAGCCTCTACGACCCACTTCGAACCTAACCTTCGAAATACTTACGAAACTTTTAAAATAATTTATATAGGGTGACTGGTAATTAGTGACCGATACTTAAACACGTGATTGTCTCACTCATGATATCAAACAACATTCCCAAAGAAACTTTTTTTTTTACTCATTCACTTTTATCACAATAACACAACAGCCGTATGAAATTCGCGCGCCTCTGACTACAGGGTTGAACGGACAGCGACGCGAAACCGGTTAATGAATTCAGTACATGATTCTGGAGTCCAGCTCCAGAATCATGTACTGAATTCCCCCCTGCGTTGGAATTTTTCGTCGGTTTTTTCTTAATTTTTACGATTTTTTCTGCAGTTTTTTTTACTGTAATCAAAATCATGACTATTATCTAACCCAATGCGTTTTTTTAATTTAAAACAAAAAAATACACATTTTACTCGAAACAGCAACTACCTGATCAGCTGTTTCATTAAAGTTCACTTGCAAGGTCAACTCCGATCTAGTACCTACAGAACGCCGGCACCGAACCATCAAACGCGCCGACAAAAAGACCGCCGCACATAGCCGTCTCTTTCGACTATGAATCCAAATCAATTAAAATACAGTGTCACAAGAGGCATATTAATCGTCTACATTTAATCCAATCACCTAGATAGTGTTAAGCGGGTTAATTATTTTTTTATACCTTCATCGATTTAAGTAAAGTCGATTAAAAAAACTGTAGAAGTTTATTGATAATAACTTAATTATTTGCTCAGTTTTTGTTATCAACATTAGCTTTAGTTTTGAATGTAATTTGCTGTTTCATAAAAAATACATTCATTTTCACAATTTTGTGAGTAGGTACAACTTAACGTGATTGTACATACTATTATTTTATTGCTCTGTGCACGGTCACAATATAAATATGGACAGTATGGAAACTAAGCCTAGTTGAGGACATAATTACCTACGCTCCATTGAAGCAATACGGTTGTAACTTTTAATGTTTTTGATATTGATTTTTATTAACACTTTTGTTCTGTAGTGATCAATCAATCGAATTTAAGTAACTAGCTAACAAATACAATTTAAATAGGTAATCTCATGGCGTCGGTTAATCTCAGCAAAAGACGATAGTTTAAACACGGAAAACAATTTAATATTAACACACAACAACTTGTAGAACTATAGAACCTTAACTTTGAAAGTTTAAAATACGATAGCTCCGGTTTTGATGAAGCCGAGTTCAATCAGCCGTATAGATTAGATTAGATTTATTTATTTTGTAAAACATGAGTATGGTATAAAGGTCTTATAATTAATGAGGTAGCTACATGTTTTGCCATTTAAGGCGTACAAAATTAGTCGCACTAGACATACAATGCAAAAAATATACCAGGCCACTCAGAAAGTATTGCGATAAATAGTTTTTATATATGGGAGACTGGCCAGTTAGAATCTTTTTCGAAAATATGATTACTTGTAAGTAAAAATATGTGTGTTCCATTTTCAAAATTTCCCTCCACATTTTTTGCGAGCCAATTCAAAGTATCGTGTCTTACTGAAAAATGGATCTGCGCCGGGAACATTTTAGAGCTATGATTTTTTACGATTTCAAGTGTCGCCTGAAACCAGATGAATCGTTCGATAGACTTCAAATGGCATTTATGGATGAAAGCCCCTCCAAGGCAACCGTGTATCGTTGGTATAACGAATTTAGGCGCTGTCGACCAACCTTGGGGGATGAAGAAAGAAGCGGTCGCCCTTTGACGGAAGAAAACGTGCTAGCAGTGAAAAATGTAATCCAAGATAATAGGCGAATTACATATCAGGAGATTCAGCACATATTAAAGATTGGATCGGGAAGCGTTCACGAGATTCTACACGGGCATCTTCGCGTGAGGAGGATAGTATCGCGCTGGGTGCCGCACTACCTCACCGACGCTCAGAAGCAGGCCCGGGTGGAATGGTGCCGTGATATGCTGAACAAATTTGAAGCAGGCTCGTCTCGGCGCGTTTACGACATCGTAACAGGTGATGAGTCCTGGATTTATCAATACGATCCAGAAACCAAGCGCCAGTCGACAGTTTGGGTGTTTCAAAATGAACCAACGCCTACCAAAGTGAAGCGATCTCGAAGCTGGGGGAAGATTTTGATCGCCAGCTTTTTTAATTTGACTGGCCACTTGGCCTCAATTCCCTTACGAGATCAAAGAAGCATCAACGCCGAATGGTATACTACCAAATGTTTACCAGAAGTTTTTTCTGTTGTGAGCAACAAGCGACCAAACACAGGGCTCCGCGGACTACTGCTCCACCACGACAATGCGCCTGCACACACCGCGCTCAAAACGAGGGACTTCCTGGACAGTACACCAGTCAAACTCCTGGGTCACCCTCCTTACAGCCCTGATCTAGCACCGTGTGACTTCTTTTTATTTCGAAAAATAAAAAATCAGCTCAAGGGGATACAATTTTCGTCGCCGGAAGATGCGCTGGCTGCGTTCGAGCAGGCTGTAAACGAGGTGTCTGCGGCGGACTGGAAAAAGTGTTTTGAAAACTGGTTCAGACGCATGAATCTTTGTATAGAGGCTGGTGGAGAGTACTTTGAAAAGATTTAATAAAAATATATGTACCTGTAGAACATTTTTTTTTAGTGTCACAAAACTTTCTGATTGTCCCACGTATATATACTACGCAATACGTTCGTGGCATTTTTAAAAAGATCGCGGAGATAAATTTAAACGTGACCACTCGTCTTGACGCGGCACTTAGCATCATCGGCATCTAGGAGTCTGGTCGGTGCGCATGTTTGTGTGAGCGTGCCGTTTCGAGCGTTTGTAGGTAGTTTCCCTGCTGTCCATATTTATATTGTGACGGAGTCACGCAGATAACAGGTGATAAGGTGACAGGCGCATGCGCGCGTATTTCATAGAGCTGTTGTTGTGGTATTGTGATAAAACAGAATGAATAAAAAAAATAAGTTTCTTTGGGAAAGTTGTTTGTTATCATGAGTACAATCATTTGTTTAAGTATCGGTCACTATAATTACCAGTCACCCTATATGCAAGAATTGTTATCCATTACAGATGTTTTTTTACAGTTTTTAAAACTATTCGCTAAAACTAGCATGCAAAATTATTATAGCTTGTGACTAAAATATAATAAAAGCTAAACGGGCGGGTTTTCAAGGTTAAGCAGCGCTTGCCAAGGACGGTCAGTGGATGGGTGACCGTTTATTAGTATTACATTCAGTTTCGTCTGTGCCTCGGAAACCAAGCTGAGCCGTTGGTCCCTCCTGTCATCCGTATCTTTGAAATTTTGGTGGGGTTGATCTGTCTAGGTTGTCTAGGGGTGGAGCTGTTGTGACACTATTAACCCTTTCCCTGTCTAATGACCCACATATGGGTCACTGCAATTGTTTAACTATTGTGTCTACTTCGCAGACAATGAATGTGCTAAGATAATCATCCTTTGCGAGTGATATTTTAAGAATTTACCCAGTACAGGTTAATGTTTACACTATCATGTCTTTTGGAACTGACTCACTATTGTGTTACAAATAAGATTTGTTTCTTTTACCTAAACACCAGTGCTGTAGCTCTTGGATCAATTATTTTCATGACAACACCATGGAATCTTGCTGGATTATATTCGGAAAATCTGGTTCTACAGTAAATATCCAATAATTTTAATTCACAACCCAAATTTATAGTTGATACACAGTTTCTGTAACAATAAAATATATTAAATCAAGCCCGTTTAATTTTTTGAATACTAAACTATAAGCTACCATCACATAATGCAGTGCAATTGTTTGTTGCATACCTTTGGTATACTTAGGGTGTGTGTATGGATATGGCGCCCTTTCAAAGAGATATTTAGATGCAAAACAAGCAATATGGAAGATTTATTTATTTAAAATTTGTGACCGAAGGTTGGTTTCATTTAAATAAACAAAAAAAAGTAATATTTTTATTAAGTATAAGTGCAAGCAATAGGTTGACAAAGTTTTATCACAACCGGATGAACGGTATGTTAGCGCATAAATACGAACAAACAAATATGAATTTTATATATTTTTGAGACTTTTTTTTGAGAAACCTTTCCTGACTTATGTAGAACAACTGAAAATTTTCATCAAAATCGGTTCAATAGTTTATGAGTCTATTATATTTCGGGGCCCAGCTAGTGAGTGATATAAATACTCTGTTACTGTACCTGTTTGCAATGGTTTACAACATGTTACCATTCTCTTAGTAAGTGACTGCAAAAGAATTTAACCTGAACAGGGATAGTTTACACTATATAGTTCGATGTAATAGCAGAATTAATATAGCAATAACACTAAGTTACTTACTGAACTTTTATGCTGTTCTTAGCTTGATCTGTTCCACTCACCATCGGGGTAATGGCAGTCATTGCACTGTGAGGATTTATGGCTTGTGGTGTAAAAGTACTGTGTGTTGGTGTAAGTGCCACCTCCCCAGCAATATAAGACTGTGAAGTTGGCATTGCAGGAGTAGTAAGTGAAGAGCCACTGGCTGCAGAGTGAGCGGGAGTATGATGAATGTTTGTACTACTATTCCCATTCTGATTTGATACACTGCTAATTACAGACACTCTATTCATTGCAGTGACACCTTCTATGTCATCTTGTAAATTGTGTTGATTATTTTTTGCAGCTGTTTCTTCATTGACAATTTCCATCTGCTAAGTAGAAATTTGTATTTATTATGCTTACAGTATCAGCATAGTGCCTCTACCTACTAACTACTTTTAAAAACAGGTTACAAACTGTGAATGCGGGGATCAAAATGCTATTGCTTGGTAATGACTACAGACTGACTATTAGGGCTGTTTTGTTTTTAAATTCATTGTGTTTTAGCTGAATCAGATGAATCATTTGATTCAGCTAAAACACGCAAAAAACATCATCTGATCGTGCATTTTGCAAGTTAACCAAAAATGTTCCAGTGAAAATAGCGCACCTAAATTCTAATAGTGCCTTGTGACTTCAGTAGATGTAGAACAATCGTTTTCAAATTACGAACGTTGTTTTATAAATATAAAGCCAAATGTTATACTGTAAATATAAATCATTACTTGATTAGTATAGCTTTAAAAATGATCTCGTGAAAAATGTAGTGGGTGCTTAATTAAAAATTTTGTAGTACTTATTTAAAATGTTATGTTGAATATTCTGGCACTTTTGTTGAATACTTGGAGTATTTATGATTCTAATATGTCATATTGTAAGTTTCTGACCATTTTAGGTTGCATAAAATTCGGTCCTTAATAATGACATGGGACGAAAAATGTAATAATTACCTCATTATTTGAATTAGTGGTCCAATCTGGTGTAGGGACACACGGAGTTGTTCTTTTCTCTACATATTGTAATGATATTGGTTGACTTGAACTTTCCATGTTTGTGCAACCAAACGGTATATTTGTGAAAAATTTACAAAACGAGTTTATAGTACCTATGTAAAGTACTGCTGAATTTGCTGATATAACTGTTCAATTTTAAATTTGATCGTGGGCATTCATACAAAAAAAAATAACTCATAATTCGGAATTTATTCGTGGGATAAACAAACTCTGACTCTGCTGACCAAAGAGTAGGGAGTAGATATATTACTATACTCTATGGGAGTAGAATACTATATACTTGGCTGCTGACACTGACAGCTAGACACTAGCTTTTTTTTAAATATTTTATTCATGACCATAGATACAAGTCTTTCAGTCGAATACATAAATGGGATTGGAATATAACAATGAGGGATTTTATTTTTAAACTCTTCCCTAGTCGCTGGATAGATGGCGCTGAACTTGCTAAGTTACTGCAAGGAACAGAACGTCACATCATTTCACTTACATGTAATTTTAATTATAAATCCAACTACCAACTACTACCAACTTGTCGCCCTTTCGGGTTGGTACATCTCAGTCATATTATCGTTTTCATAGACAGCTAGTAGACTGGCAGTGTTGCCAAAGCTGACCAAAGCTGTCGCTTTATTTTCAAGCACATCTGTGTTTTCAAGTCGCGAAAAAAACTCGACATCAATCCTCCCTTAATCAAACGTCAACGTCAAATCTACAATACAAAGTCAACGTCAACAATGTCTTTTGTCCAACAATCTTGAAATAATGAATCTTTCAAAATAAACTTTTTATCTTACTGGCAGAAGAATTTATTTGTATTATTAGTAGGTCTCTTCGACTTATTGATTTATCAAGTGTTAACTATTTTTTAAGAAAAACACCTACCATCTATGAAATTAATTTCCCAAAATACTATGTATTTTTTTTTAAAATGTCTTGTCAAGTGGAACAAATAGCTGACTGTGGCGATATATCCAGTTTAGGAAGAGCTTTGTTTATATCAGAAAAAGAAGGTATTTTTTGTGAGTTTTTTTACTTTATTCGTTTTATTCTTTCTATTTTAATGTATACACTTTCAGAAACAAAGTGGCTGCCACAGTGTTCCATTTCTTTGTCTTCCTGCAGCGGCTTATTGGCAGTCGGATATAAGAATCGTCTTTGTTTACTTACCAATCAATGGATTAGTCTGACAAACAGTAACACATTTCTGATATCATGGAGTGGAACTTTACCTTCAGAAATAACAGTGGTATTGGCATTACCTATATGTCCATCACAGCAATCTTCTCAGGTAAATATCCAAAGCTCTTTGCAGACATGTGTAGGTAGGCACTGCCTACTTGCCTACCTCATAAGATCCAAAAAACTATGTTACTCACTTTATTTTTACCATCTTTTGTACCAAATTTAATGCAAATAAATAATTTTGACTTTGACTTTACTAAGTATTATTAATGTAATGACAGTTAAAGACATTTTAATTATTAGATCTTAAGAGGCGGGAAGTAGGCAATGCCGATCTGCCAATGCACGCCCCTGGTTCTCAGCAACATTTATTCAAATGAAAAACCTTGACAAACACACAGGCAGGATTGTGTGTAGTAGTTTGTGCTATGCATCATGCATCAGATGACATAAGCTGTGCACCCATTGGGATATCTCATCAGCAAAAAAACCAAATTCCATACATACACTATACCAAATTCCATACATATACTATAACCCCTTAAATCAAATAAACATTAATCAAACTTGTTATAATGGGAAAATATGTGTCTCGTTTTGTTTTTCTATTTGCACCTGCCAATTTTTTTAGACATGGTCTTTTTATTACAAAAATATTAATATACAGATATATTCATATATAATGTTAGAGTAGAACCCTCAAGTGTCAATTTTCTTTAGTTAATGTAATATTAAAATAAAATACATATTTAAAAATAACTTCTAATGCTTCATGTTTTAGAGTTGTTGTCGACCTTGTAACTCTGCTAGAAAAATAACTGTATAAGTAATTAAATATTTTTTGATTTTTCTTTTTTTTTTTCTCTGTCAAGCCACCGTATTTGGAAAAGTAATTTACAAGGAAATTAAGATGTTATATTTATCTACTTAAAATAAAAAATCACAACCGAATTGCAGTTTATAATTAATTGTTTCTGTCATGGTTCACTTTTTGTGGTTTTTTGCTATACGTTATAAATAAGATAAGTCTACGACCTAGTTCTAGATTTTATCATACAAATAACTTTATCTGTTTTTATGACAAAACTAAACTAACCCGACACCAGATTTTTTTATTATTTGACTTAGTGGCAATCCTAACAACAAAAAATCAGGATATTGATAAGACAGGCTGTAGTATCTAGAAGACACGCGATATCGATTTGTTTTCTTTAATAGAATAGGTAGAAAAACAAAAGATCTTTATATTCATATAAATAACTTTTCCAAATATTATGGTCTCTTCATGGAGAAAAAAAATATAATAACGAAAAATCTAAAAATAGCTATATGTATATCTTGTTTTGAGATACAAGTTTATTGACGACTCTTAAAGGTGAAGCAATTATGTTATTTTATCGTGTTTTATTTTCAGCATAGGTTTTTTTTTTATTAATCACCTACAAAAAAATACCAATCTTCAAGAATTTATTTCTCATCACCTAAGCATATTTGACACTCGAGGTCACTTATGAACTTTTTCTACTCTAATGTTATAAGCAAATAATTATCTGTATGTTTTTGTAATAAAAAGCTCATGTCCGAAAAAAGGCTTCATAAGGCATAGTGTGCTAGGCAAAGGTCTCCCCCATAACTTTCCACTCATTCTTCTGTGCTCTTTCTTCTGGCCAATCTCCTATAAACACCCCTTAAATCTATTAAGTAGCTAATAATAGAAGGTATGTAAACTTGGTAAGAAATATAAGGTTATGTTAATTGAAGCATTTTAATTTCCAGGCCCATTTCTATGTGTGTAGGTAGAAACTACAGAATGCCAACGTGTAATATTGTTATAATTCTACTTATTTACAGAATGGACCTGATTGGTTCTGCATAATTGTTGGCTTTAAAAATGGCAGTGTTGGATTCTATACCAATACTGGTCACTTGCTGTTACTAGAAAAATTAGATGACAAACCAGTTTTGAAAATATCTTGCCACACTGGGACTTATGGAACTTTACCTGATGATATACATATATTGTATCAAACTTGTGAGTGTATCATCTCTGGGTCAAGCTTGTACCAAACACTCAGGAATGCCAAAGCACAACTAGCCCGAGGTATTTTTACTCATTTATATCACAATGCATTCAGGACCAAAATATCCTTTACTAATTGTGACGTTGATAAACTCTAGAATAAAATCTTATAATATCCCCCATCTTCTTTCAACTTTGAAGGTGACTGTTGGCACAACTTCATATTGTTATGATTTGAAATAATAATATTTTTTTCTGGACTAGGCACCTTCCGGGCCAGTTGAGTAAAAATAGGAATGGCAATGATCAGAACTTCTTCTAAAAAATAAATATTTCATCTTATAGTTCGAGCTGGTATCCTCGGAGACTACTCGGTAGATAGCCGAAGCATCAATATACGAAAATGGATGTTTTCTGAACAAGAAGTTATGAACGATGCTGCAGTTGTAGGACTAGATCTCAAAAACACTTACGATCACCTGTTAGCAGCATCCACTTACGGAGGATATGATATTTGGTAATTAAAATTCAATGTTTTTAACCAACCACAATTTTTTTTTAGGATGATTATTTTATAATACTACAACTTGGTGTAAAATAAATAATTGAAAATACCGTGTATCTTTAGGTATTCGGTTGTATTTTTTAGGGTTACTGCGTTAAGCTTCTACGCATATCTGGTTCCTAGCCGAAAAGAGAGGCGATTTTGTTTACATGTGTCGTGCGTACGTCCTCATAGCACCTGCGTTATCATGCGCAGGGCTGCCGGGACCAATCGGGCACGGCACAAAGTTGAAGCGGGGCTAGCGCTGACAGCGGTGCCACGGCCCTTGAAAAAGCATCCAGTGTAGTTAGCCGATTGCTTTTTAACGAATCATGCCGGTTCGGTGGCATTTTTTCGTAATCACTATTTCAAAGTTTAGCAGTTCTTAGATACCTTGCAAAATTTCTTCAAAATTCCATTTTGCTTGACGGACAGACATGTATGTCTGTTTAGCGCCGGCTTTTATACAACATTCGTTGCAAGTGTATGCAAAGCAAGTACTTATTTTATCTATTAAAAAAAAATTACAGGTATCGTTCTGTGCCACCTGTCAACACTTTGATACTTGGAGCTGGTGTTAAACCATATATTGGTTTTCATTATGCTCTGGAAGGAGGAACTACTCCCCCTCTGCAAGATGTAGCTAGAGCTGTTGCAAATAAAATCAAGTCTGCTCTTCCGTAAGTATGAGATAAAGCTTTATCGTCATAAAAAAGAAATGCGAAAATACCCCACGTATGTTCCGCGATTCTTGGTAGTTTTCGAGTTATAATTCGTGAATCGGATTTAAAAGAGGCCCTTTAAACATCATTATATTTATCTATTATTCGAAATAATGTGATTTTGCTTATTTTTGGTCCTCTTGATGCTAATGAGATTAGAAAATGCCTCTAATTAAAACAATGTGAAAAAGCCGCGTAAAAATAAAGATGACTAAAAAATTGATTACAGATTACCTAAGAAGTATTATTATTAAAAGGGTTATCATTTGGCTTGATTAAAGGGGCTGGCTGGGAGGGGGCTCTGCAGAAAACACAACGACTGGAAATGAACCATTAGTTCGTTCCGAACCTTTATCGATGCGCAATGGCTTATATGATGGTCAGCGACATGGCAACGTGGTGGCTGTGTCGCCAGATCGACGGCTCGCGGCCATAGTTGACAGCTTTGGACGCGTTGCAGTGCTAGACGTAACACGAGGACATTTAATTAGACTCATCAAAGGATGCAGAGATGCTCAGTGTGCATTTGTTCAAGTATGTGTATGAATTTATTAAATTAAGTAGGTACCTATAATCCAAAAAACGAACCGATTGGCTTACAAAATAATAAGTCTCCATAGACTGGAGACTTACTATCGACCGATAGTTTAATCGGGTTGGGCTGCTAGCACGCACACCAAGCCAGCTAAACTGTCGGGGTGGTGACGAATGCGTAAACCAGACCAACAGTCGGCGGACTGCACTCGAAAAACTTGTTAGTTATAGCAGGTGTTAGTTATAGCTTTTGAAGAGGGCGCTCGCAGAGTCGGCCGATTAAACAATCGACGAGAGTGCGCGCGGGATATGAGCGCCGTACAGCCCCCGTATTCACAATGCTGTGATTCGACTTCGGAAAGTCGTATGTTTATATTTTTTTTGGCATTACGAAAACGAGCGAGATAGACATACGAGTATCCAAAATCGTATTGATGCGTTGTGAATAGGGGGGCTGATCTAGCAGATGGCCGATAGTATAGTTTGAATGCAATCGTATAGCCCATCAAACTGATTAATTATCGGCCGATACCATAACGTTGTAATATGTGTAAGTATAGTTAGGTACATGTTCATACTGTATAAGACACAAACACTAAATTCAGTCTGCCTTACTGGCGTCTTGTTTCCTTTTAAATACTTTAAATAACTTCCTACTATCGGTCGACCTGTTTTAACCCCATGTATTATTTATTTGCAGATTTTCGATATGGATGAAAAAAAACCTCAACTGTCAGTTGTTAAGGAACTTAAGAGAGCAATATTTTTAATTATTTATAACCCTAAAAAAGGGCTCATAGATATAAGGTTAATGCAAAAAGGAAACAGAGTAGCAGCATTTACCGCGACAAAAAATGGCTTACTTCTATACAACACTTGTGGTCTAGTAGGTGCTGAGAAAAATTATTCATATAAAAAGCTCAATTTGCCCGAATTTCAATGTGTATTAATAGACCCAGACGGAAAATTGAAGAAGTTTAATATTCCATTTTTTTATGCATTGGAAGGCGAACATTCCGAAAGATCTAAAGATCTTCATGCTTTGAGAGAATTACGTGAGCATCTAAAAAAATCATCTACAAGTTCTGAGGATTTTGTTAATGAATTGCTGAAAAAAGCTATGGAATTAAAAACATTGGACCTGAAAAAACATTGCTTAGATATGTTAGTAAAAAAATATGAAATATCCCCAAAAACTGTAATGGATTGCCTAAATTTGTTTTGGGATAGTATTGAAAGTGATGAACTGAATGATCAAGAAATCGAAATTAAACACTACTTTGCAAATCTGGGGCTAGCCACTTTGTTCTTTAGACATATCAATGGAGAAAACACTGATGACATGCAGGATCTTAAAACTAAAATACACACCTTACTGCATTTAAATACAGAAAGAACTGAAAAAAATCAACTAACCGAAAACTGCCACGACCTATGTTTCGATCTTTTGGAGGACGATAATTGTATATTGGAGAGATTGCTGACCTTAGCTCAAGAGAATAATTACAAGGAACACCATCACGCCAGAGTTACATTTGCCGTTAACAACACTAACATATACAGAGAGTTTGTTTCGTGCTTTAAGTTAGATGAAAGCAATAAATACATTTCTTTGAAAGTTGATACAACAGAAGATCAAATCAATAATTTAGCTAGTGTCACTTTCAAGTCTATATTTAGATTAGAGAATATATCAATGTTAAGTGATTTCGTAAAAGAAAGTAATATAGACGCTAAAGAAATAGTCAAACTATTAATTATCCAGTTAATGAACATGCCGTTGGAAGAAATAAGTGTTGAACTTATTGAGCAGTTCATACAAGTTTTATACTACTTGTGTAATGTTATAGAAGAGGCCACACATATAGCTTACAATGAGACATCACCCTGGTGGCAAGATATTCGCGATGTATTAGTAGACATGCCTTGTCCTCTGCGGAGTATGATTGTTGCAATGGCTTGTAAAGCAGTTAGTAGAATTTTCGAAACTAAACGTCAGGAGATAGAAGATGATGTGTGGGAGTCTGTTACAAAAGAAAATGCTAAATGGGGAATACTAATCGGTAAGCTAGAGGACATTTCTATCCTTAGTATTATCCTTATGTTCAAAGATTCTTTCACTGGCACCTCTTTACCGAAGTTACAAATGACAGAATTAAATATAAATCTCAAATATATTTACACAAGAGGGAAAGGATCTGTAACAGAATTAATTGCGAAGTGGTTATGTGGAATGGGCGTTGTTCCCGAGGCAATTGTTGCTAACGAATTACTTGAAAAATATTCCAGTATGGGTTTTGAATCGCCGGAAACCAACGATGACAATGAATCTGATTATCTTTTTATAGAAAACAATCGCATTTATGTTGACGAAAATCCTAAGATATTTAAATGGCTCTCTCTGTTAAGGCAACAATTCCCACTAAGCACATCATCGAATTACATAATTGCAAACATGTGTTGGGAATATTCTATGGCTTGGCAGAAATCAATGAAAAATTGTGAGCAACTTGAAACAGTTCTTCAATGTCTTACGTTTATATCGGACTTCCATATTAGAATGGGTTTATTTTCCATAATATGGTCAACATATATTAAGCAAGTGTTTGAAGTGAGTTGTCGTTTAGTAAACAAAGTCGGAAGGCTGCCAAAAGATCCATTGTGTCTTCAAGATGTTGGCTTTGACAGCTCAAGTATGGTCAAATTCCTTCAAATTGCGTCAAAATACTTGAATGAATTCCTAAACTGTTCGAATGTGTCGATAAATCAAAATAAAACAAATATTCAATTCGAGAAAATTTGGGATGAAAGTAGTCCTTCTTTAGTGGAAGTGGCACAGGATAATAAAAGTATTAATACCGACATATTAAATTTAAATTATCAAATATCATGTACAGTGTACTATATGTGTCATTTTAATGTAAAGCTGTCCAAACCACTGGATAGTCTGTACGATATTGACTATCAGTATATATTTGAAGCATTAACTGGCGACGTACATAGCAGAGAAATAAGCATGAAGGCATCTGAAAAATTGAGAAATCCGAGAATGAAATTTTTAACGAAACTCATTCGATCTGCGGTAGAAACTATAACCACATCGGAAAGTGACGGACCATTTCAAACATATAATAGTGAAGAAAGTCTCGCTTGGATTGAAAGAATCACGTTGCTAGCAGAGTTATGGAATATTGATATCGACTTTATAAGGCGCCAGCAGGTAAAGACGGTGTACCTAAATCTAAGAATAGAAATAGTTTTTTTTTTTTCAAATATACTCGGAACCTGATTGTATTTGTTTACAGGTAATTTCACTTTACCATCTCGGCTATGACATCCTCGCTGAAAATATAATAGGATTACTTAAGGAACCAGAAATAGTCCTGCCATCACTTTTGGCCATAACTACGCAAAGATTCAAGAGAAGTTTGGAACAATCAAGCAATCAGCCGGAGTGGATAGTTACAATGCCTCCTCAACTTTACAAACGTCTTCAAAATACAGTCAGTATTTTCCTATCTCTCCATTCAGTTATCACCGAGACAGCGTGTTTGACTTTTTCAATATAACAAGTATTTTAGGTTTTGTGCAAGACGTTGTTGTCCATTCTTTTGTACCAATTAAAAAAAATTAAATAACAATGTGAGTGTGATGTGGATTGAGGTATCGCTGTATAGCGGCTGCAGTCGCCATCGGCACAGTACCTTGGGTCAGCTCTCACAGAAATGCAACGCGATGCGCCGAGGCGCATTTTTAAAACTAACGATTCAAGATAGGACTTTATTAAAAACAGTGACAAAATTCGAATAGGCCGCATGGCGCGGCGCAACGCGGAATTGCTTCGGCGTAGTACGATTTCAGGCTTTACAATGCGCTTCGTGGCGTCGCGATGCAATTTGCGACCACAACTAACTGCCCTTTTCAAGCATCATGGCGTCGCGTATCGGGGTGAGCTGGCCCTTAGTTGCACGTGGATGAAGTCTGTCACACTTTCTTGGTTTCATAATTAAAAGTTAATGCTTAGAGAGTAGGTGGGTGATAGTAATTATTAAATAATTATAATTTTGCTTTTGTTACAGACATTAGATACTTCGATACCAGCGTATCCATCAATGGCCACAACAAAAATGGTACTCGAAAAAATACTTATACAAATAGATAAAAAAATTGCAAATAACCCAGCAAATTCTCAAAATATCAAAACTACAGAACTTTTAATTGAAAGTTGCGAAGTGTTGGTTAGGCGTAAACTGTAAAGGACCATACACTTCGCGAATTTATTTAACATCAAGGGGTCTTGGTCAAAATGTGCGTGTAAGACCAACAGAATTGAAATATTTCTCAAATCTTAGCTCACAATATGTTCTCCAATTTTCATACTTTTGCGACAATATGGGCCATCCATAAATTACGTCACACGTTAAGGGGGAAGGAGGGGGTCGACGAAGTGTGACATTGTGTGACAAGGGGTAGGTGGATCCTAAATTTTGTGACGTCACATTTTAAAAATCTAAGTATTAAAAAACTAAAGAACTATTAACGAAAAACTTGAAAATATTTCCAACTTCATCAGTATGACCATGCAAAATTGCAAATTCTGTGACGTCACACTAGGGAGGGGGAGTTTCACAAATGTGACCAACTGTGACAAGGACGGGGGAGGGGGGATCAAATAATCATGAAATTCGTGTGACGTAATTTATGGATGGCCCCAACAACCAATGACCAGAGCTAAGAATTGACTAAGGACTGTAGAAACTGTGCTACGGAACCCTTTTGTTAAACTAGGTTTATTGTTATTTTGAACAATAGGTCAAATCTTTGGCAAAATACAGAAAAAGGCAACATAATATTTCAAGTGGCAATATTTCTGTTCTGCGACGACTTACTTACTTGTTAGTTTAGAATGTACTAGCCACCCGTCCGCGCGAATAAACTAGCCGCTTCGCACGGGTGCAATGTAGATACTAATGTTTTGTCAGTGTGGAGTGATTCGTTGAACGAAACTGACCCCGAATTTTAAATCTGATATTTTCTGAGACATGAATTTTAATGAAATGCTGTAATGGGCGGTTATGATCTACATTAAATGCGCAACGTATCTAACGTATATAATTGGATAAGGAATAATACTGTAGTACTTACTTAACAAACCCATTTTTTTTTGTAATATGTAAAAGGCTAAAATGGTTTCTGTGGGTTATCCTGAGATAGACATATACCATCGTGGACTTTTTTGTACCTATGTCTTTTCAAGATATACAATTCCGGAGTAAATTATTGTGATCTATCTCGTAAGGTTGCGGGAGCGTTTGCAATGTAATCATACAAAAATGTGTTTTTTACGACCACACATTATAAATCTTTGAAGTTCTCGGCTTTTCTCTTCTATAATATGCATGTATTATACATATAAACCTTCCTCATGGCTCACTCAAGCATTGCATTAAAATCAGTTGCGTAGTTTAAAAGATAAGCGACTTCGTTTTATACTATGTACAGATTAAAGTTTTATAACTAAGCTATTATTTGAGAAACCTATATTTCAATTCTTTTGACCTTACGCCCAGAGTTCGTAGAAAAATGCGCATGGTCTTTATGCAAAAAAAAAATTGCGAAGCGAATGCTCTCGGTTTATGGCTTAAGGCACGTATTTTATAAATTGATCCTCAAGTAATTCCGTTTATAGATTCCTAAAAAAAAATATCGTTTTTTATACTCAATGTTCAACTTTTTGTAATGTGCCCCAGCTCTAGTCTAGTTACTGGGAGACAAACTTGTTGGATGTAGTGTTCGCTCGGCTTAAGCGTTTCGGGCGTCAATTAAACCTAACCGTTTAAGTCCAGCAGTGTTTATATGACAACAGATTTCAGAATGTCAAACCCCATCAAAGCAATAAGTATTTTGTTAGTTATGAAACCAACCTCAACAAGCCAATATCCAGATAAAAATTACAGAACGTTCACCTATTCTTGACGTTTTATAAGTGCCCATGTAGGTCTATGTGAAATAAAATATTTTGATTTTAGAAATCTAAAAATCACACTAAACGAGGGATTTTTTCCTGAAATTACTCCACAATCAGTGTGTGACAGTGGCGTATTTAAATCCTTAGGCCAGGCAATGGCCACGGTCCGCAAATTGAGAGGGGCAGACGCCACTTCTTTTATTTTCTGGTATGCCACCCCGTATTTACTTGATACAAGAAATCATTAAGGCTGCCACCCTGTATCTTAATAATAATGGTAAAAAGGCAACAAGCCTGATATAGTGGTGGTTTATCGATCAGAGCGGCGCGCAATGATTGTTGACATAACGGTCCCGCATGACGGGAACCTCGTGAAAGCCGAGAAAGATAAGCAAATCAAGTATCTTGACTTGGCTCGCGAGGTTGTCGACATGTGGGAGGTGGACTCGGCGATCATTGTGCCGATAGTCGTTTCAGCCAATGGCTTAATTGCCAAGAGCCTCGACCAGTACCTGAGGAGGCTCTCGTTAGGCAGCTGGATCAAGGGCTTGATTCAGAAGGCGGTACTCCTGGACTCGGCTCGTATTGTTAGGAGGTTCCTCTCTCTGGAGCCCTGACCGCCGGTAGCTTGGACCCTGTTCCCGATACCGGTGGGCTACTATTTTTTATATTTTTAATTTTTTTTTTTATTATTTTATATGCGAATATTAAAAAATGTAAAAAATAAGAATTAAAAATAAATAAAGGAGATAATAATGGTAAAAAAATCTAACATTGCTGAGGCGTCGCGGTGTGCTAAAAAGTTTTGAGTTCGCTTCGCTCGCTCATGCATCCTATTCCCTCTTGGTTATTCTGGAACTTTTATGCAAAAGTCGACAGTCATGAGTCATGACATACATATATGTAATTGATAAATTGTTATCGAATAACCTCATTAAAATTTTATTTACAAGATGGTCCGCCGGAATCAAAATTTTGGCCCACCTTCAAAATAAGTTTAACAGCCTTGGTTTCGAAGATAACAGCATTGTACACTTGGTTATAAGTATTTTTACAATAAGGTGAAATAAATAAATGTTTTATGAGGGTCAATTATTAAATATGTCCCATGGTTTGTTTGTTTTGTATTTTTTACTGTAGGTACCTATATATTATACATAAATGATCGTTTAATGTAAAATCATCCTATTTTAAATTGCAATTAAATGTTATGTTTAAATCATAAGTGTGTCGTTTTCCTCTAAAGTAAGTAATACTAACAACAATTACACTCAGACAGACTCCACAGAGTCGCCACGATGTTGCTCAAAATATTCAAACCTTTGTTTTGAATATGTTGGCCCGCCTAACTTTCTGCCATTATATTTTATAAATAGCAGCCATCACGCATCAGTATTAATCAATAGCTGGCAACAATACAAACAAATATCTATTGTAGGTATAAGACATTTACCGTCCACAAATATGGCTTCTTAACAGAGTTAGAATCATCAATCCAACCCTCTTAATCCCATTGAATGACTTTTTCATGAAACAGTCGAATTGATGATTTGAATGATTACCTATAATTCCATCTACATACTTGTTACCTACGGTTGCAGTTCATATTTTGTTTAACATACAGCCTGACATTGTCCTGCTAGTTGCAAAAACCAAAGAAAATTTGAATTTCGCGGGCTAACGTGACGCTCCCCCCTTAGAAAAAAACACTAAAATGTGGAAAATTACTTTACTTTCTGAAGTCAGTGGCAAAAAATTCAATGTTTCAAGCAAACGTTATTTTCTAAGGTCCTTGCAAGTACCGACATCAGTGCCGGCAACAAAGTATGGCATTATTACTTACTTATAATAATACCTTTGAAAAGGCAGTCGCTCCATGTAAAATACTGACACTCAGCTGCAATCGGTTGACTGGAAGCCAACCCCAACGTAATTGGGAAACGCAAACTGTCATTTTCTTGTAATTTCCACCGAAGACGCTGTCTCTGATTTCACCAATAAATACCCTGATTGATAAATTGGATAGTTGCCTTAAATGCTATGGTGTCTACTTAGATTTAACAAAAGCCTTCGATACAGTGTCTATTCCCAGACTTGTGGCCAAAATGGAGCATATTGGAGTACGTGGTGTGGCCCTAGATATCTTCGCAGATTATCTCAGAGGGCGTAGTCAATGCGTTAAAATAGATTCCGTTCTTAGTGACAAAGAAGTCATCAGCTACGGTATACCTCAAGGAAGTATCCTGACACCCACACTTTTCCAAATTTATATAAATGACCTATGTCAACTCTCCCTCACCCATTGCGACATTTTTACCTACGCCGACGACACAGCACTCTGGATATCCGATGTGACCTGGGACAAAGCTAAACAAACCACTGAACTTACCTTGTGATTTATTATGGACTGGCTTTCCACTAACCTACTGACGCTCAATATCTCGAAGACTCAAAGTAATTCAGTTTAAACCACCAAATTCACTTGAACCGTCATTGAACTCGAATAAAATAATAGGTGTTTTTATATCGACGAGGGGCTAGATTGGCGCACGCATACGGATAAGCTGTGCTCCCGGTTTCGTAAAGTCGTAAACTAATTTATTTATTTAAAGAGGCCAGACTTGCGGCAGACATTGAAACAGCTTCACTAGTATTCCTTTCACTATGTGAGTCGATCATCACTTACTGCATTCTGGGGAGGGACCTTCAAAACCGTGATGCTTAGGGTGGAACGAGCCCAGCGGGCAGTTCTCAAAGTTATGTACTACCGTAAAAGGGACTACCCCACGTTGTACTCAGAAGCCCAAGTACTTACGGTGAGAAAACTCTACGTCATTCCACGACGCCACTAGATAGTAATCTATGCAATCGGCGTATTGGCTTTCCTGTCTGTGAATCTGTTCAGTGTCGTACTGCACTTGCGCGACGACCCTATCGCGCCCAAAGCTCCCAAATGTACAATAAAATAAATAAAAGCTTACAATTTATAAACTGACCTTGCACAAAGCCAAGCAGAGTGTTAAGCCATGGCTCCTGTCGCTGAACTATGACGAAACAGAGAAAATTATTTTATCAATTTCGTAACGCTAACGCATCGCTTGACAGGCACTCAATTTCTCGCAGCTCTCGCGATAATTTATTCAATTCACACTCACAATTACACGCACACATACACATACGCTCACACACGGACGCACTCGCAGACACTCTCATACACAATACAGGCTTCTTTTAACCGCTTTTAATTTATTTTGAATTTTAATTTATTTTTATATAATAAAACGGGATAAATCGGGATAAAACGGGATACGACGGGATAAAACGGGATAGAACGGGATAAAACGGGTTAAACGGGATAAAACGGGATACGACGGGATAGAACGGGATAGAACGGGATAGAACGGGATAGAACGGGATAGAACGGGATCAAACGGGATAAAACGGGATAAAACGGGATAAATCGGGATAAAAAGGGGTACGACGGGATAAAACGGGATACGACGGGATAAAACGGGATACGACGGGATAAAACGGGATAGAACGGGATAAAACGGGATAAAACGGGATAAAACGGGATAAAACGGGATAAAACGGGATAAAACGGGATAAAACGGGTTAAACGGGATGAAACGGGATAGAACGAGATAGAACGGGATAGAACGGGATAGAACGGGATGAAACGGGATGAAACGGGATAGAACGGGATGAAACGGGATGAAACGGGATAAAACGGGATAGGACGGGATAAAACGGGATACGACGGGATAAAACGGGATACGACGGGATAAAACGGGATACGACGGGATAAAACGGGATAGAACGGGATAAAACGGGATAAAACGGGATAAAACGGGACAGAACGGGATAAAACGGGATAAAACGGGATAGAACGGGATAAAACGGGTTAAACGGGATAAAACGGGATAGAACGGGATAGAACGGGATAGAACGGGATGAAACGGGATAGAACGGGATGAAACGGGATAAAACGGGATAGGACGGGATAAAACGGGATAGAACGGGATAAAACGGGATTAAATGGGATAGGACGGGATAAAACGGGATAAAACGGGATAAAACGGGATGAAACGGGATAAAACCGGATAGAACGGGATCTAACTGGATAGGACGGGATAGAACGGGATAAAACGGGATACGACGGGATAAAACGGGATAGAACGGGATAAAACGGGATAAAACGGGATAAAACGGGATAAAACGGGATAAAACGGGATAAAACGGGATAAAACGGGATAAAACGGGATAAAACGGGATAAAACGGGATAAAACGGGATAAAACGGGATAAAACGGGATAAAACGGGATAAAACGGGATAAAACGGGATAAAACGGGATAAAACGGGATAAAACGGGATAAAACGGGATAAAACGGGATAAAACGGGATAAAACGGGATAAAACGGGATAAAACGGGATAAAACGGGATAAAACGGGATAAAACGGGATAGGACGGTATAAAACGGGATAGAACGGGATAAAACGGGATAGAACGGGATGTAACGGGATAAAACGGGATAAAACGGGATAAAACGGGATAGAATGGGATAGGACGGGATAAAACGGGATAGAACGGGATAAAACGGGATAGAACGGGATAGGATGGGATACGACGGGATAAAACGGGATAGGACGGGATAAAACGGGATAAAACGGGATAAAACGGGATAAAACGGGATAAAACGGGATAAAACGGGATAGGACGGTATAAAACGGGATAGAACGGGATAAAACGGGATAAAACGGGATAGAACGGGATAAAACGGGATAGAACGGGATAAAACGGGTTAAACGGGATAAAACGGGATAGAACGGGATGAAACGGGATAGAACGGGATGTAACGGGATAAAACGGGATAAAACGGGATAAAACGGGATAGAATGGGATAGGACGGGATAAAACGGGATAGAACGGGATAAAACGGGATAGAACGGGATGTAACGGGATAAAACGGGATAAAACGGGATAAAACGGGATAGAATGGGATAGGACGGGATAAAACGGGATAGAACGGGATAAAACGGGATAGAACGGGATAGGATGGGATACGACGGGATAAAACGGGATAGGACGGGATAAAACGGGATAAAACGGGATAAAACGGGATAAAACGGGATAAAACGGGATAAAACGGGATAAAACGGGATAGGACGGTATAAAACGGGATAGAACGGGATAAAACGGGATAAAACGGGATAGAACGGGATAAAACGGGATAGAACGGGATAAAACGGGTTAAACGGGATAAAACGGGATAGAACGGGATGAAACGGGATAGAACGGGATGTAACGGGATAAAACGGGATAAAACGGGATAAAACGGGATAGAATGGGATAGGACGGGATAAAACGGGATAGAACGGGATAAAACGGGATAGAACGGGATAGGATGGGATACGACGGGATAAACTCAAACTCAAACTCAAAGCATTTATTTCAATTAGACCATTACAGGCACTTTTGAATGTCAAAACACAAAAAAATAAACTAAGCTACAGTCCCAGTCACAGGGCATAATAACTTGTGAAAGTACTGTAGTTGCCCATTCGAAAGCGTAGATCTCTATGGAGAAGAATGGGCAAGAAACTCCATGGACACTCTTTTAAATCATTATGTTGTTACAAAGTCTCGGTTACATCATTCATGTCGAGATTAAACATACATGTGAGAACGATGTAGAAAGACGTGCGAGTAAGAGCGTCCAGAATAAAAAAGATAAAATTAACAATTCAAAAATACAATAATCCATGGCAGCTGCGAGATGACCAGTCACAACTGACAGCGCCCGTTCACGAACATGACGCATGGATCAGCCATCATTCAACTCAACCATTTTGGAGGGAACTAAACGACCCGACACACGCGCCACCATCAGCGAGACATTTGAGTGAGCATGACATTTCTCAACCGCCAGGGCAAATTCGAGTCAGTAAAAGATGTAAATGGTAGCTTTATCGTACATAGAACTCACACATGTGCTATGCAATTATATAATACTAAGAGACTGAATCTATACAATGCAAAGATATGTTTACAATCTTCTGCAGCTTCTACAATAACTTCACAAAGTAATCAGTTAGTTTGCCCCTATGGTTGTGGAGCAGGACCAGCATTGAGCCAAGCATTTTTATCATCAATGTAATCTCCCAACTTATAGTATGCTTGCCTACATAGTGTGCGTTTTATACAAGATTTAAATTTCGTCTCATTCAGTTGTAGAATGCCGGGAGGAATTTTATTGTAACATTTTAAACAGTACCCCATGAAAGATGAGTCTACTTTAGCTAGCCTGAAACCTGGCTGAACTAGATGGTCCCTGGTTCTAGTATTGTAGTGGTGTCTGTCGCCTCTTTTACTAAATAAATGCAGATTTTTCCTAACGTACATGATGTTTTCATAGATGTATTGGCAAGGTACTGTCATGATGTTAATTTCCTTAAACAGTTCTCTTAGAGAATCGCGCCTACATAGATTATATATGGCTCTGATGGCTCTTTTCTGCAGAATAAATATAGACTCGATGTCTGCAGCCCGTCCCCATAGTAAAATACCGTAAGACATAATACTATGAAAATAACTAAAATAGACCAGCCTCGCGGTATCTACATCAGTAAATTGACGGATTTTCCTAACAGCATATGCTGCTGAACTCAGCCGTCCTGCAAGAGATGTTAAATGAGGACCCCATTGTAGCCTTGAGTCGAGCGTGATCCCTAAGAAAACAGTTTCATCGACGAATTCTAGTTTCTCTTGATTCAATACTATGTCACAATCACTAGTTTTGACATTTGGTAGGGCAAATCTTATGCACTTAGTTTTTTTCCCATTTAATACTAAATTATTCGCGGTAAACCAATTATGGACTTGCAGTAGGGCGCTATTTACGTCGTCAAGAATTGTGGCACGTCTGTTTATCTTAAATATCAAAGAAGTATCGTCGGCAAACAACACCATTTGTGGTTGGTTTTTAAATAAATGGGGTAGATCATTAATATAGACTAGAAAGAGGAAAGGACCCAATATAGAGCCTTGTGGTACACCCATCCTTACTTTTAAACCCATTGAATTGACACCATTTATTTGTACTTGCTGATGTCTATCGTTTAAATACGATTTCACTAAACTGAGTGCAAGTTTCCCCAAACCATAATGCTCAAGTTTAAAGAGAAGGGTTTCGTGGCTTACGCAATCGAATGCTATCGAGAGGTCACAGAAGATTCCTATGGCATCTTGTGCCTCTTCCCACGCAGTGAATATGTGTTTTAATAATGTGACACCGGCGTCAGTCGTACAACGTCCTTTGGTGAAACCATACTGTTTCTCATGTAAGATCTTATTGGTATTAAAGTGGTTAAGCATCTGATTAAGCATTACCTTTTCAAACACCTTGCTGAAAACCGGCAATACGGATACGGGTCTATAATTATTCGTATCTTTACTGTCCCCGGATTTGAAAAGTGGTATTACCTTGCTGTATTTCATAAGGTCCGGGAAGACTCCTTGGTCTACACACAAATTAAATATTAAGGCTAAGTACGGTGCTATAGTCTCAATAATAGCTTGACAAACTTTAATAGACATTCCCCATAGATCTTCCGTTAATTTGATTTTGATTTCCTTAAAGGCTTTAATGACTGCTATGGGGTTTATATGCTTGAATTGAAACTCAACCGGACAGGCTGAAACGTTCGCTCTTAATAAATCAATAGAAAGCGAGGGTGAGGAATTTAAGGTTTCGGTAGTTTTAAGTGGGATACCGGTAAAGAAATCTACAAATTCTTGAGCAACTTCGCTTTTAGAGCTTAGAAGACCACGTAAAACGGGATACGACGGGATAAAACGGGATACGACGGGATAAAACGGGATACGACGGGATAAAACGGGATAGAACGGGATAAAACGGGATAAAACGGGATAAAACGGGACAGAACGGGATAAAACGGGATAGAACGGGATAAAACGGGTTAAACGGGATAAAACGGGATAGAACGGGATAAAACGGGTTAAACGGGATAGAACGGGATAGAACGGGATAAAACGGGATAGGACGGGATAAAACGGGATAAAACGGGATAAAACGGGATAAAACGGGATAAAACGGGATAAAACGGGATAAAACGGGATTAAATGGGATAGAACGGAATAAAATGGGATAAAACGGGATAGCTTATGTGCTATCCCAAACTATAATCTATCTCTGTGCCAAATTTCATCGAGATCCGCTCAGCCATTCTGGCGTGATTGAGTAACAAACATCCGTCCATCCAAACTTTCGCATTTATAATATTAGTTAGATTTGACAATATCTATACTACTTATGTATATGATATGTAGTATAGATTGCAAAAGTGAGACAAACGAAAGAAAACGAACGAGTTTCGGACAATGCCGTATGTTCGTATATGTGCGTTGAACGCCGCGTCTACGGAAATGAGCCCTTTACGAGTTTATTATTTTTGTATTTCTTATCACAATTTCGTGGGGTAAGCGGAATGGTAAATAATTCGGCATTCACAAACTTTCGATCAATCGGCTTTCAGATAGTTGAAGCGGCGATTTAGTGGCATAATCACTGGTTGGACAGCGTGCGTGATTTTACACATGATCGGTCTATGTTTGGTCCTGGGTATCGGAAGGCAAATGTTATTTTTGCTCTGCGTACAAATACTTGAGCTGAAAAAATCAGGATTATACCCGCGCTTCCATTCTAAAGATTAAATGATGCTTGTTGTTTTGAATCATGAATTAAAGTCAGATCGCTAGCTTCTGCCCATTTTTCGACGGATCGAGTGATAGCCCCAACTTAACTGGTGCTGTGCCTATTGAAGTCACCAAATATTATTATTGTCTGAGTCTTAAACACAGGTGTGTCAAGTTAGAAAGAAGCTCCAGCGGGTTTATATTAAGTTGGGGAAAAAGTCTTTTCGCATTATAGTATGTATGAATTTGTAATAAAATCTTTTTGGCTATAGCCAAAAAGAAAGAAAGAAAGAAAGTTCTATGAATGAAAACGAACCATTTTTAAAGAAGCTGCTAACTGGTGATGAAAAGTGGATCACGTACGACAAGAACGTGCGAAAAAGGTCGTGGTCAAAGCCCGGTCAGGCTTCACAGACTGTGGCGAAACCCGGGTTAACTCGCAACAAGGGGATGCTGTGTGTGTGGTGGGATTGGAAGGGCATTATTCATTATGAGCTGTTACCACCAGGCAGGACCATCGATTCTGAACTCTACTGCGAACAACTGATGAGATGAAAGCAAGAAGTTGAGAGAAAGCGGCCGGAATATTAATTCCGGCCGCTTTCTTGTTGATGTGGTTTTTCATCATGATAACGGTAGACCTCACACATCTTTAGGCACTCGGCAAAAATTAAGAGAGTTTGGCTGGGAGGTGTTAATGCATCCGCCGTATAGTCCTGACCTTGCACCTTCTGATTTCCACCTGTTTCGGTCTCTTCAGAATTCTTAAGCAGTGTTAGGTTAACATCACGAGAAGACTGCCAAAACCACTTGTCGCGGTATTTTGATCAGAAGTCCCATTTCTATAGCAATGGGATCATGTCCCTACCTACAAGATGGCAAAAAGTTATCGAACAAAATGGTACCTACATACTTTAGTTAAATGTAAATAAACTATAATAAAAAATTTGAATTTTCTTAAAAAATGCGAAGAAACTTTTTCCCCAACCTATTACATGAATGCTACCATGTTCTACCGAGTTCTAGTGTGATAATTTCGATGTTGACATCGTTACTGCACTTTATGGAAATTATACTTAAACCGGGAGTAACAAACACTGCGTTATCGTGCTTGGAGTGACAGATCTCGGCGACAAGTGACAGTCCAGCAACGTGGGGCCAAGAATCCCGATGGGTCTCTTCAACACCTAAGATGTCACAATGTGTTTAATGAGATAATTCAGACTGGATTTCTTTTTTATCCCGAGAGAACCCTTCGATGTTGATCGAGATTACACACAATGCTGGTTTTGTTAGTGGACTGTTTCGCTTTGAGAAAGGCCGATTATAACTTATGTTTGCCATCCCGGTGAAAGGATTAGCCAATTAACAGAAGTCGATTGCCCAGGGTGACCAGGGTGTACCGGACGTATTAGAAGGTAGTAGTCGCTCGGAGAGGATCCTTTCATGCAACCCATGCACTCAAAACCAAGAGTAAAATACACACATCAAAAGTGTCTAGGGATCAAGCATTTTTATGCGGATTTCTTGAGATTGAGATGTGGCTTTGTAATAAATTTATGATTTTATAAATTTATATGGATCCTTTTTGGTGCATTTCATAATTTGAATCAGGAACTCTCAATCAAATTCGAGTAAAAGATGAAAATAAGCTGTCAATATTTTCCCTATAAAAACATACAACGCATTGAAGACATTATTAGTGCTACTGTTTCCCTACTACTGATTAAAACCAACGTTATTATGGAGCGGCGACGTCATTTAAGCAGGGAAGAAATGCTCAGAGCCGTGGGAATGATAGAAGCTGGTTCCCGGCAACGTACTGTGGCTTTAGCTCTGAATACAAGTCAGAGTGTTATCAGTCGACTTTGGACACGTTACCGAAGCACTGGTACCGTGGCTGAGCGCCATGGAGGACGGTATCGCTGCACCACACGGAGACAAGACCGATACATTCAAATCTTAACTCGAAGAGCTCCAACAATAACCGCCATGATGTTAGCCGTGAGGCTTCATCACTCTTCAGGGAACTTAATTAGCGACCAAACAGTCAGAAACCGCTTGCATGAAGTGAACCTTCATTCCCGAAGACCGCTACGGGTACCACCTATAGCAATGCACAATCGTAGGATTCGATATCAATGGGCTCTTGAACACAGAAATTGGGCAGAAGAACAATGGCGTTTCGTGTGCTTTTCTGATGAGTCTCGTTTTGGTATGAGACCGGATACAAGACGTATACGACACTGGAGAACCCCTGGACGCCAACAGCGATTAAAATCCTGCCAGGAAGTCCATCCTTATAGTGGTGGAACCATCATGGTATGGGCGGGTATTTGGATCGGCGGAAGAACTGAGTTGATTTGGATCAGAGGCAACCTCAACGCTCAAATTTATGCTGAGACGATTGTATCAGACGTCATCGTTCCTCTACAAGTGCAAATCGGTCCCTTATTTCAGTTAATGCATGATAATGCACGACCGCACACAGCAAGAGTTGTAAGACAGACTCTCGCCGCAGCTAACATCAATGTCCTGCCCTGGCCTGCTCAGTCGCCAGACTTGAACCCGATTGAGCATGCATGGGATATGCTACAGAGAAGAGCTCTGCCGAATATGGAGGGTATCCAGTCGCAAGAAGACCTTTTTTTGTTGTTGCAACGAACATGGGCGGCCATTCCACAGCGTGATTTGGATGAACTCATTTTGAGTATGCCAAACCGATGTTCTTGTGTTGTTAGTGTTCGCGGTAGAAACACGGATTATTAATTGTTTAAGTTACCCAATAAAATTTTAAAGAAAACTGTTATTTCAGTCTTTTTTTCGAACTTTAATGTTAGTGGTTCAAATGTCAAAAATCCCTTTATTAGGAAAATGGCAAATTTCTTTATTAATGCAAAGGTGACTTGGTTTATCGTTACTGTGACAAACGAAAACACTTTATTTGATGAATCCTTAAAGAAAATTTTAATTAATATCAATCAGGAGAAAAGTTATTGCAAAAATATATGTTGATCCCTAGATACTTTTGATGTGTGTACTTTTGATGTGTGTAGTTATATGTACCTACTTAGAATAATAATTATACCACAAGGAAAACAAAACAAAAACAGCAATTTTGCATAGTTATTCACAACCACTCGATTGGATGTCATATCCAATCGATCGACAGTCCTATCGAAAAAGTCCTCTAATGACTATTCACAAAATCGAAATCGAGTATTCAATTAGATTTTTGCTGTCGGAAGTGCAATCGAACGAAAAGTATAAGTGCTGTTAACTAATTTAAGCTTTGTCTGAAGTACGTATACGTATTGCATGACGTACAGTCTTACTATTGTTTTGACTGCTGCATAAATAATTACACGATTTTTCATGGTCACTTAGGTATGTAACCCATATTAGTAAAAGTCTTTGATTTAAATTATTTGGGTACACGGTGTACCAGTTTTGCCATCCAGGGACTGCCCTATCAACAGAAGAAGGAGAAATGTGTCTCTTCAACAAATAAATACTACTCCGTGGATGTTCTGGCGCGTGCCATAGTCGGAACTACGACGCCATCTTGTACTATATTTTAAACAAGAGTCGTTGCGGATCTATTTATTAAAAGCTCATTGTTAATTGTTTTTTTTTAAATATTTATAGTTACTCAACGGATATTCAGTCTATTCTACAGTAAAACTTATAAAAATACTCATTAGAGATTATTAATATTCCACATTCATTTTATTTCATTTTCATTCATTCATTTCTGTTAATCTTCTACCATGCCGATCGGATCTGTAAATAGCATTTTGCTCGTTCTTCGTTTCAAAAACCAGACAGTCAATGTCATATTCAATTCGGTTTTGATTCGATTGGTTGTGAATAGCCTATGCTGCAATCTGACAACCTAATAAAAATAGCGGACTTGACAGATAACATGACAGCTGACTTGACACTTTGACTTTGTGTGACTTTGACAGTTTGTCTGTCATTCATTGTATTTGGTGTAATTTCATTGCTCCTTAACTGAATTTTAATCTGATTTCATCTTGATTTTCGTTGTCTTGAACAGCATATAAATTCATATAACAATGGCTCCAAAAGCTGGTGGTGATTCTGCTAAAGTTAATTCGGCGGTGTACAAAGATAAAAGCAAACCAACTGACATTCGGCTCAGCAACATAAATGCCGCAAAAGGTAAAAAACATCTGTAACTATTTTTGATGATAAAAAGCAAATTATAACAAAAACCATATTTTAATATGCATTTATGCAACTAGAAAGATGAGATAATAGTTGGCCCTGTTTAATTTTCTTAATTCCAATCATTTTTATCTGAAAAAATCCCTTAAAAGAATCTCGTGATTTTCAGTTTTATCTATGGTTTAATAATTTTAATATTCATGTTTGCTTTGTTATTTTATTTTTAATTTAAATAAACGACTCTTGTTGATTTATTAAGTATCATCAAACATTGACCTACAATAACAAACAAGTATTTTCTTTTTGCCGCTACCGCAAAAAGAAAACACTTTGTTTGGTACCAACATATTATGTACCTACTTTGGAACATTATGTTTAATAAGTTAAGTAATATCTATTACAGAAACATCTTTTTCTCTTCCAAAGTATAATAAACATGGTATTTTATTATGTTAAATTTCAGCTGTATCAGATGCTATTCGCACAAGTCTGGGCCCTCGTGGGATGGATAAAATGGTAAATTATATACTATTTTGCTGTATTCAATTATTATTTTGTAATAATTTGTAGTTGTTTAAAAAGGGGGCATAATTTCATATCTCAAAAATAAAAGAGAGCTTTGAAATCTAGGCATACTCTCACAACCCTCTCCGGTGGCTAATACTACTTAAAGCTTGGTTTAGTTATCTAATATCTGAATATTTATATGTATGTATTAATACTACTTGACTTATTTTAAATACCTCAATATTTTCAGATTCAAGCTAGTAATGGTGAGGTTACAATTACTAATGATGGTGCCACTATCTTGAAGCAAATGAGTGTAATTCATCCAGCTGCTAAAATGGTAAGCAATCACTAAATCAGTATTGGTCCTGTAAACAAGGTGCTTACATAAACATACATATTCTACAATCAGGAAGCAAGAAGTTATTATCACTAAGCATTATAAATTACAGTTGGTGGAATTGTCTCGGGCTCAAGATATTGAAGCTGGTGATGGCACCACATCTGTTGTGGTTATTGCTGGTGCTCTTTTGGATGCTGCAGAAAAGCTGCTGCAAAAAGGAATACATCCAACAGTCATTTCTGATGGTTTCCAGAAGGCACTGCAGATGGCTCTACAAGTAAATGTTTTTCAAGTCTTTACATATATTACCATTGGGGATGATTTAAGCAAGATTATTATGGTTGTCCACTTGTTTTGAACAGGCCTTTTTGAAACTCATTTTTAGGTGAATTTCTGTCTACATGCAAATACTTTGTCAAAAAAAATAAAAATGATGTCCCACTAAACTGTCCCATATCCTTTGAAGAAAAAGCTACCAAATTGTATCAAGCGAGTTGGGAAAAGATGAAGGGACTCCTTCCATCTTTTCATAACTCAATTTACCAAATTTTATTTTGTAATAGTAAAACTATAATTTATTTATACTTTCAGGTGGTTGAAGGTATGGCTACCCCAGTGGACTTGTCAAATGAAGATGCTCTTTTGAAGGCAGCAGCAACATCCCTGAACTCGAAAGTTGTGTCACAGCATTCTACAATCCTTGCTCCTATTGCTGTTCAAGCTATTCGTGCAGGTCAATATTATAGCAATTCTGATTTTGGTATTAATTTATAAACCTTTGTGACCGTCATGAAATAACTTAAATTGATTTTTCAGTAATGGAACCTATTGTGGGAGGTGTGGGTGCACGAGTTGACCTGCGTGATGTGAAAGTAATTGAACGCATTGGAGGGACTGTAGAAGACACTGAACTGATTCAAGGACTGGTCATTCCCCACCGTGCATCAAATGTCAATGGACCACACAGAATTGAGAAAGCCAAAGTTGGACTCATACAGTTCTGTATTTCACCACCAAAGACAGATGTAAGTGTATACATTTAGTAGAGAAGTGGAGGAGGTTGACCATATTTACTCATTTGTTTAATTTTTCGTTTAAGATGGACCACAATGTTATAGTAGCCGACTATGCTGCAATGGACCGCGTTTTGAAGGAGGAACGTCAGTACATCTTGAATATTGTCAAGCAAATCAAAAAAGCTGGTTGTAATGTGCTCTTAGTGCAAAAGTCAATTTTGCGGTAAGCTTCTAGGTTATTGGTCAATACTATTTAAGTTTCGAACTACATACCATTTTCTCAGTGACTAAACATTGAAAATTTGAATTACAGTGATGCTCTGAGTGACTTGGCTATTCACTTCTTGGACAAGATCAAAACAATGGTGATTAAGGACATTGAACGTGAAGATATTGAGTTTGTGTGCAAAACTCTTGGCTGCAGACCCATTGCTTCACTGGACCATTTTACTGCTGAAAACCTTGTTAGCGTTGATTTAGTAGAGGAAGTCAATGAGCCTGGTGGTAAATACATCAAAGTAAGTATGAGTATATTTAATTGTAAATATACGATGCATGCGTAAATCGTCGTCATCCGTAAAAGCCACAGCAGACAAGTAGGCTATGCTGGGAGTTTCTTTAAAAGATGAGATCTGAAATGAAATTAGGAAAAAATCTGGAGTTCCGGAGGTAGATTGCAAAGTAAGCAAGCTGAAGTAGCAGCTGGCCATGTCTGTCGAAGAACGAAGATTGAAAGGGTAACGAGTCCTGCAGTTGAGACCGCATATCGGCTAGCGCAGCTTTGGATGCCCCCCAGCTAGGCCAACTAGATGGACTAAAGACCTAAAAAGATATCTGTATCAGAGTGGATGCAGAGGACAGGGTGTTGTGCTCAGGTTAGGCCCATGATCAGCAGTGGACTCCTGAGCTGATTGAGATCGGAAAACAGAAAAATTTAAACTAGGCAAAAGTAACCTGCATCAAGCAAGAGTCATATTCATCCTCACACGTGACACGTACTCTCAGATGAGCGGCTGCGCAACGGGTGGGCGCACGGTATCGGTGCTGGTGCGCGGGTCCAGCGGCGCCGTGGTGGCGGAGGCGGCGCGCTCGCTGCACGACGCGCTGTGCACGGTGCGCTGCGTGGCGCGCCGGCCCGCGCTGCTGGCGGGCGGCGGCGCGCCCGAGGCGGCGGCGGCGGCGCAGCTGGCGCGCGCGTCCGTAGCGGCGCCCGGCGCGGACCACTACTGCCTGCGCGCCTATGCCGACGCGCTCGAGGTCGTGCCTTCCACGCTCGCTGAGAATGCCGGTGAGTTCCTTACTGACTTGGCACTGAGCATGCTACCTTAAACCTTATCTAACTGACTCTTCTTACTTCAAAAAAGGAGAAAGTTTTCAATTCGTCCCAATCTTTTTTTATACGTGACCATGATTTGTCTGAAATACTTGCCAAAACTAAAAAGGGTAAAATAAAAAAAAATGCAAAAAAATAAACTTCTAAAAAAAAACTAAAAATTAGAAAATAACTTTACTTTCGGAAGTCGGTGGTAAAAAAATCAGCGAAACAAACAAAAGCCACCGATTTCCGAAAGTAAAGTTATTTTCTACTTTTTAGTGTATTTCAGCCTGTTATGACCCCACCACAGATTTCACCTTTACTAAATTTAGCGGTAGGCACGCGGTGCGCGGGGAGTGACAACTGCAATCCGATTGGCTGTTTCAAGGTGACTTCACCTGCCGTAGTGATGGGACCTTAGAATAATAACTAAAGTATAGAAGGAGGGCTAAAATAGTAACTTTACTTCATATATTTGCTTCATTCTGACTTATGGAGCTGCTATGATGTTAGAGGAGAACACGTATACAGATGACATTTCGAAATTTATGACTAATGATGTGATCCACTTCAACGTCGATAGAAGTTACTATGACATGCAATTATCATAATTATACGTATACTGCCTAAAACAATAACTGTACCTAAAATGTATAAAGGAGATCGGTCGGAAGCGGTCCAAGTGGCGTCGGTGAACGAGGCCTATATTTTCTTAAAGCTGATCGAAAGAGCATCTTTTTTTGTTATGGGGCCAAAAAGATTGCTCTATGGAAAAAAAAGTTATTCATCATTTAAAATGAACTATGTAATTAACGATTGCATTAATTATAAATAGCGCCAGTGCGCCACACATGCGTCAATTTAAAGCTTGTTATAAGAGGGTTTTTTTTTGTAAAGGATTTAAGCAAATCTGCGCCGAGCGAAAAAAGTTAAACGCCATAATGTACAATTACTGACATAAAATCTCCTAATTCTAGGGATATATGGAGCGTCGGTGGTTGAGGCAAACATAATTTAGGAGCTTGTTAGAAGACGGTTTTTCTTTGTTAAGGACATGCGCAAATCGGCGCCGGGAGTTAAAAGTTAAACGCCATAATGTACAATTACTGACAAAAAATCTTCTAATTCAAGAGGCATAGGTAATTGGTTTAACGCCTCCTGGGTTGTACATAAAACTATCCTTAAAGAATACTCTCAGGCAGCCCTAAGGTTTTTGCTGTGCCAAGAATTTGGTCAATGGTTCGCTTTCATCACATATCAACTAATGCGACCGATTGTAAACATCGGCTTACTTGATAGATACCATAAACCATGTTTGCATTCCCCTTTAAGGATTACAGTCGTGAAGTTTTTCTGTCTCCATAACTTAGGAAACAGTTCGTTTTCAACTCATCATAATTATCAAATGCGACTAACTGCGAATACGTACCTGATACCATGAACTAAGACTGCATACCCCTTCAAGAATTATAGTCGTGAAAGTTTTGTATCTTCAGAACTTAGCATACAGATCGTTTTCAACTCATTATACAACATGTAACATAATTAACGCACATCCTGAAATTAGTTTGTTCAGAATCGTTCATCGATTTCTACCATTTTTAATATAGGTCATTTTTTTTCCCAAAATTAACTAAAACTACGTATATTACAGTCGTGTGACTGTAATATACGTAGTTTCAATTGGCCTTATTTTAAGCGATTTTCATTATCTTTGATAATTGAAAAGCATGAAACACAACAAGTGATTTGTGTATCCTAAAATCAAAAAAGTTTCTTGGACCACAGTCTATAGAAGTTTGCTCGATCTCCTTACTTACACACAAGAGTATAATAATACCTACATCTTTTTTTTTTGACGCACGTTTGATAATGAAACGATACGATCGATTCTAAGGATGGGACAATGATATTAAACATAGATTCTGACGTATCGATAATTTAAAAAAAAAAACAGAATGGCTTAAAGTTCACTTTTTTATGTTGTATAGGACTACTTCATTACCGAATATTTCGAAAATAAAGTTTGTTTTAACGGTAAAATTTTTACATACCATTTGGTTTAAATGACGGATCATACAAGAACAGATTAATTATTTCCGAATAAACCGTAAATTGTATGTAATTCTATTTTTACTAGCTTTTATTCGCGGCTTCGCTCCCGTTATGTACGGAAATTATCCCACGAGAACGTTTTAAATGTAGCCCCGCTGTTTTAAATGTACACTCGGGGATAATGCAGCTTCCCATTAGTGGAAGATACCATAGCTATTTAATTTACCCATAAGCAAGAACGTATTGCTCATGACACTATTACTTTTGTGAGAAAAAGATAGCAATACGATAGTACCTAAGGACTGAAATGGGAGTCATCAACGAAAGTCACTCAGCCACTATAAGTTGAGCTCTTTCTAAAATGGTTGATATTGTTACGTCGTACGTACGAGATCTTTCGAGAAAGGACGTGATTCAGTGTGTTTGCGCTAAAAACTTCGAGAAGCGTGCCATTATTATTAGTTCAAAGTTAAGTAGGTAACTACTTATAAAAAATATTAGGAATTGTCATTGTAATTTCGACCGTACGCCGAGGGCATAAAGTACCTACTTCTTTATTGAGTACAAGTAGGTTATTATTTTTTTTGCCTACTACTTGGTAATGTTTTTTTTGTTGATGTTTTTATCGAACCGTTCTACACATCGCCGGAATGTTCGTGAATAATGGGGTAGTATAAAAAGCACAAGCGCCGACACACGAGAGTAGTCTGATTCAGGCGATACAACGGAGCGAATCGAAGTGAACTAGAAGTGCGATATCTAAGCGAATAGTGATCAGTAGTGTACTTGTGATTAAGATTTAAGTGTTTTGTGTTTAATAAAGTTATTAAATTGTCTGATTGGTAGTAATTAATTTATCCCATACCCAGCTCGTAACAATTTGGTGTCAGAAGTGAGGGATAAATTATGCCAATTCTACCGAAGGACGACACGGACGGTATCCGTACCAGGAGTCAGCGACAGCAGGACATGGACCAAAGGCGGTTTGGAGATTCCCCAACACAGACACCGGGTGGTGTCCAGCCTACGTCAGTGCCAGTCGCTGGCCCATCCGCAGTTTCTACAGCATCAATGGCGCCAGACTTGTCAGCTTTAATGGCGCTGCTACAGGAGCAGGCTCGCCGTCAAGAAGAGCAGGCTCGCCGGTTGGAAGAGCAGTTGCAGCGAGACAAAGAGGAGCAAGTCCGCCGCCAAGAGGAGCAGGTCCGCCGCCAAGACGAGCAGATGCTCCTCATAAAGGATCTGCATGCAACTTTTGGCAAAGACCTAAAGGTGATGAAGGATCAGGTACAGCAGCACGAGAATCGCCTCTCAGAAGCCGAAGTTCAGATCGCTGGGGTGAAGAAGGCTTTGGGGGAACTGAAGACTGGAGACTTGACTGTAGCTTCAGTAGTTGCTGCACCTTCAGCGCGGGGCTTTAAGGTGCCTCCATTCGATGGCACATCTTCGTGGTCGGCTTATAAAATTCAATTTGAGGCCGTTATAAAGGCGAATGGATGGACAAAACCGCAAGCCATGACCGCGCTCACCTTGGCCCTCCGAGACCAGGCCCTTAATATTCTTGAGGCGCTCGGCAAGAATGTAACCTACGAGCAGCTGCTGGAGGCGTTAGAGTCCAGATACGGTGACGCGCACCTGGAGCACGTATTTCGTGCTAAGTTGAAAGATCGTGTTCAACGTAGTGGCGAGAATCTACAGCAGTGGGCCCTCGAAGTTGAAAAGCTGGTTCGGAAAGCATACCAGTCTGCCCCTGCACTTATCGATGGGAATCTGGTACAAGCGTTCGTTGATGGAATACGCGACCTAGAAGTTAGAGCCGCTGTGAGACTTGGGCATCATGAGGCGCTGAAAGACGCTTTGGCCCATGCCTTAGAAGTAGAGGCAGTGAGGCAGGACCACCGAACGCACCACGTCAGAGAGGTTGTAGCATCTCCTGTACGCGACCGGCCGCAAGGGTACAGTCTTAGGTGCTACACTTGCGGAGAAAGGGGTCATCTTCGGTCAAGCTGTCCTAAGCGCGGCACTCCGAGAGAAGATCAGCAGGGAAGGGTAGCTGAAGTGACTGCCCAGCCACAGCAGGGAAACGAGTAAATGCCAGGACTGGGGGGCGAGTGCTGGCTGGTATTGAAAAGGCCCCGAGAATCTTGATCTCGCAAGCACATGATGGGAACAGCCTGACCATCAAAGGCGAAGTCAATGGAACACCATGCAAACTGACGTTGGATACTGGAGCTTCTCACACGGTCGTCAATTCTCACCTAGCAAGTCGGTTCCTTGGGGACTACGTCAATAACCACGACCGTATACGATTACTAACAGCTACCGGTCAGCACATAATCGTCCGAGGAAAAAAGGAGGTGGAGTTAAAATTGGGTGATAGAACTTACCAGCACAATGTCATCGTGGCCGATATAGTGGACGATTGCATCTTGGGCTTGGACTTCATGCGGAAACATCGTTGCGAGATCGACGTTGATCAAGGAGTATTGAAATGTGGTTCACATGAAGTCTTCATGGAAGGTGCACCATCAGGAAAAGTGTACTGCTTGAAAGAGATTGTTCTTCCTCGCAGATCAGAAACAATTGTGCCAATTAGATTACCACAGAATTCTGGACACAAAGATCGAAGTGTTCTGATAGAAAGGGTGAACAATGACTTCCCATGGAAGATGGCACGTACTCTGGTCAAGGCCACCAACGTCTCAGCAGTACGCATACTGAATCCAAGTTACAAGGAGCATGTGATCAAGAAGGGCACCTTGATCGGTACTTGCGAGGAAGTAGCTTGGATGCGTCAATTGCAGGATCCGCCTACCGGAAATAAAATTCGTAGTGCAAAATTTGACGTGTCAACGCTTTTGGAAAACTGCGATTTAACTAAAGGAGAAATGGACAAGGCTAAGAAGATGTTACTTCAGTACGCCGACACTTTCTCTTCAAACGATGCTGACATAGGGAGAACTGGACTTGTTCAGCATAAGATTAATACAGGCCACGAGCTACCAATCCGTCAGCGACCAAGAAGACTGCCAGTTGCACGAGAAAAAGAGGTGGAAACCATGATTGAGGGAATGGTGAAGGACGGTGTTATAGAGCCTTCATCGAGTCCATGGTGTTCTCCTGTGGTCCTGGTAAAGAAAAAGGACGGCAGTATGCGCTTCTGTGTGGATTATCGACGACTGAACGACGTCACGAAGAAGGACAGCTACCCGCTGCCTAGGATCGATGACACACTGGATACGCTGACTGGTATGAAGTGGTTTACCACACTTGACCTGAAAAGTGGCTACTGGCAAGTAGAAATAGACCCCAAGGATAAGGAGAAAACTGCATTTTCAACAGGAAAAGGGTTGTGGCAGTTTAAAGTTATGCCATTCGGTTTGTGCAATGCTCCTGCGACGTTTGAAAGGTTGATGGAGCAAGTACTCGCCGGATTGATTGGAGACGCATGTCTTGTATATCTAGACGACATTATCATCGTGGGCCGTACATTTGAAGATCACCTTAAAAACCTCGAGCGAGTGCTGTCGAAAATCCAAACAGCTAATCTCAAGTTAAGTCCGAAAAAGTGCTCGTTTTTCAGACAACAAGTAAACTTTTTAGGACACATAGTTTCGGGGGAAGGTGTTCAAACAGACCCGGAAAAAGTAATCGCCGTCAAGGATTGGCCAGTTCCGAAAGACAAGACACAGGTCAGAGCCTTTCTGGGTTTGTGCTCCTACTATCGAAGGTTTGTCAAGAATTTTGCCGACATTGCGAAACCTCTGCACAAACTCACTGAGGAAAAGCGGCAATTCTGTTGGGACGAGAACTGCGACGTCGCATTTCAGGAATTAAAGAAACGTCTGTGCAATACACCTATTTTGGGATATCCTGACACTGAAAATGACTTCATAGTTGACACAGATGCAAGTAATACTGGAATTGGGGGCGTGCTGTCTCAACGGAAAGGAGACCAAGAGGTTGTGATAGCTTACTTCAGCAAGTCTTTATCCAAACCAGAAAGAAATTACTGCGTTACAAGACGGGAGCTACTCGCCGTAGTAAAGACATTGCAGCACTTCAGTAAATATTTGCTGGGACGTAAATTCCAATTACGAACTGACCATGCTGCATTGAAGTGGCTATTACAGTTTAAGAATCCAGAGGGGCAAGTGGCGAGATGGATTGAACTACTACAAGAGTTTGACTTCATAACTGAACATCGCAGTGGGAGAACTCACGGTAACGCAGACGCCTTGTCAAGAAGACCTTGTCCTGAAGACTGTAAGCACTGTGCCAGGCAAGAGACTAAGGAAGTAGTGTCCGTGAAGATGCTTAGAACAGATCTCAGCGATGAATGGAAGGAAACCCTACAGCAGGCTCAGCAAAATGACTCGGACATCAAACCGATCTTTGAGTGGATCAAAGCTGGTGCTCCTAAACCTAAGTGGAGTGATGTGGCTGCGATGAGTTCCATCACGAAGAGTTATTGGGCGCAATGGAACAGCTTGGTGATCCAGGATGGAGTCTTGTGCCGTAAATGGGAAAACGCTCGAGGGGACAGCTGTCATCTACAAATGGTTGTCCCTAAAGCTAAGGTAACAGATGTTCTACGGCTCTACCATGATGGATGTTCAGGAGGACATATGGGGGTAAAAAGGACTCTACTAAAAATTCGAGAACGCTTTTACTGGATCCACTGTCGAGATGATGTGGAGGACTGGTGTCGCAAATGTACCAGTTGTGCGGCCGTGAAAGGACCCCACACACGCAGCCGAGGTGCATTAAAAGTGTACAACGTTGGAGCCCCTTGGGAACGGATAGCACTAGACGTTGCGGGACCATTTCCAGAAAGTGAGAGCGGAAACAAGTACTTCCTGGTGGTCATGGATTACTTCACAAAGTGGCCAGAAGTCTTCGCCATTCCTAATCAAGAGGCTACAACTGTCGCAGATAAATTAGTTCAGGAAGTTTTCTGTCGTTTTGGAGTACCCTTAGAAATACACAGCGATCAAGGAAGGAATTTTGAATCGCAAGTATTTCAGGAAACTTGTCGATTGATGGGTACCTACAAAACCAGAACCACCTCTTACCACCCACAATCTGATGGAATGGTGGAACGATTCAACCAAACGTTGGAAAGATATCTGGCAAAAGTCGTGGAAAGCAGGCAAAGGGATTGGGACAAGCACATACAGCCGTTTCTACTGTCCTTCCGCAGCGCAGTCCACGAAAGTACGACTGTGACGCCAGCATTCGCGAACTTTGGAAGGGAATTACGGTTGCCTGCAGATTTAATCACTGGAACTCCCCCTGATGCTCCACGTAGTGTAACAGATTACGCACATGATTTGCGTAACAAGTTGAATGATGTTTATGAGCATATCCGACAATCCGGCCAACAGATGTCTGAGAAGATGAAGACCCGTTATGACCGCAAGGCAAACAGTAGGGCTTTCGACGAGGGTTCACTGGTGTGGTTACATAACCCAGTGCGGAGCAAGGGGAGGTCTCCGAAATTGCAAGCAAAATGGGATGGACCATACCGAGTCGTGACTAGGATCAACGATGTCACCTACCGAATACAGAAGGGTCTACGAGGCGCGCCTAAGATTGTTCATGTAGACCGATTGGCCCGATACTACGGGGCTAATGATGCTCGGGACGAGCATGTCTAAAGAGGGGGCAGTGTTACGTCGTACGTACGAGATCTTTCGAGAAAGGACGTGATTCAGTGTGTTTGCGCTAAAAACTTCGAGAAGCGTGCCATTATTATTAGTTCAAAGTTAAGTAGGTAACTACTTATAAAAAATATTAGGAATTGTCATTGTAATTTCGACCGTACGCCGAGGGCATAAAGTACCTACTTCTTTATTCAGTACAAGTAGGTTATTATTTTTTTTGCCTACTACTTGGTAATGTTTTTTTTGTTGATGTTTTTATCGAACCGTTCTACACATCGCCGGAATGTTCGTGAATAATGGGGTAGTATAAAAAGCACAAGCGCCGACACACGAGAGTAGTCTGATTCAGGCGATACAACGGAGCGAATCGAAGTGAACTAGAAGTGCGATATCTAAGCGAATAGTGATCAGTAGTGTACTTGTGATTAAGATTTAAGTGTTTTGTGTTTAATAAAGTTATTAAATTGTCTGATTGGTAGTAATTAATTTATCCCATACCCAGCTCGTAACAATATTTATAATTAAACTTTACAGTTGAATATTATCCGATCTGTTTTATAACTCGAGGTCTGGATACTTATCCACGCCATTTAACAGCACAGGCAGTCTTATTATAAATTTAAAAGATTTTTTTTGTTATAAATAATGAAATTGTTAGAGCTACCACGGCTTTAACGTCTAGTCTACACTGAAGAGAATAAATACGAACATCGAGTTATATTTGTGCTACTCATGAATGTGCGGCGCCCATAAGTTTCCTTCTATACGGAATCTAGAGGAGGTTATCTGGGGTCCCCACTGCTGGGATACAGGCCTTCACTCTGTGAGGGGAGTGGGTTTTAATCGACTACGCGGGACCAGTGACAGTTGGTAGATGTTACACTGTATATGTTTTCCTCAAGACCTTTTCAGATGTTTCGGTGTCTTGTCTTATAATACCTAAAATGGTGATGTGCATTTAATAAATCAGTAATTAATGGTGCGTTCGCAGGTCTGAACCCAATCGAGACAGTGACCGAGTTGCGTGCGGCGCATGCCAGCGGCGCGGAGAGCGGCGTGGGCTCGAACGCGGGCGTGAACGTGCGCCGCGGCCGCGTCACTGACATGCGCCAGGAGCACGTGCTGCAGCCGCTGCACGTCACCGCGTCCGCGTTGGCGCTCTCCACGGAGACCGTGCGCGCTATACTCAAGATAGATGACATTGTAAGTATATTGCTGTGACTCCGTCGCGGAATGTGCACTTCGCAAAATGTGCACTGGTCAAAAAACGTGCACATCGCAATTGGTACACTTCTCAAAATGCAAATTTTATTGAAATTGGTTTTAAAAGTTCGTTTTTAATTTTGTACTTCCAAAAACAAGATGCTATACAGGGTGGATACTTTCAGTGGGGCAGTAAGGGCAACTACCTTAACCGATGCAGCAGACGAAAGTGGTCTTCGGAGACTATCCATAATTTTTCGTGAAATTTTGATCCCCGTTCACAGATTTTCAAAAAAATGTACAGTTAGCAAAAACAAAATCCATTTTACTCAAAAGATAAAAAAAAAAACGGAACGGTCTGTCTAGACCATGGGTGGCGAACCTTTATGAATGTACTTGCCATTTTTTTCTAAAGAAATGTTTCGAGGCCATAATGTGCCCTCAAACAATGTTGACTTAGTGATTCTGATTACTAGCAAAATAAAGAATCAAAATTCTTTACTAAAAAAAATACATTTTGCACTGTACAGTAATGAACATTTCAGTTATACGTGTAACCAAATTAAAGAACTTGACAGAAGTGTGTCGTCTGTGCTGTAGATTAGATGACAAATAACTTAAATTAAGGTTGTAAGAGGTTACTTTTTAGTCATCTGCCAAACAGTTTTTTAAGCGAGTCTTGTAATGTTAATCATCTCTGAAAATAATGACTGGCGGGCCAGAGGTAGATGAAAATATAGTAAAATCGGTGGCGTGCCCAAAATATTGTGCCATTGGTTCGCCATCTCTAGTCTAGACCCTTTACGCGTGGAGGTATCGAGTTGAAATTAAAACCATATACTCAGGTCTACAGTCCCTTGAAGCTATTTTAAGGTAACGTAAAAAAAAAAATACCTACGGCCGTTTATGCCGCAAAAAATATTTCGACACTCAATGGGAAAAGTTTTTTTTTTGCAATTTTTCACTTTTTTAGTACTCCAATCTTGGTTGGTCCCGTTGAGGTTTTTGATCAGTATTAGGAACAGGATCGATTGGCATAAAAAAAAAGTGTTAAATGCCATTTTTTTTTTTGCAAACTGTACATCATCATTTTCCTGCCCTTATCCCAATTTATTTAGGGTCGGCGCAGCATGTCTTCTTATTCCAAACTTCTCTATTACTCGTCATCTCAGCAGTTACCACCTTTCTAGCCATATCTTTTCTTTGGTCTTCCTCTAATCTTATAGCCATCTCATTCATACATAACATTTTTCTCACTACATTTTCCTCATTCCTCCGCATAACATGTCCATAGCACGATAATCGATTACCGCACAACTTTTCAGTCACAGGTGCCACTTTCAGACTTCCTCTTATGTACCCATTCCTTATTTGCAAACTGTAAATTTTTATGAAAATTAGTGAATGGGGATCAAAATTTCACGAAAAGTTATGGATAGTCTCCTGAAACCATTTTCGTGTAGCTGCAACGGTAAAGGTAGTTCCCCTTACTGCCCCGCTGAAAATTCCACCCTGTATATCAGGAACTCCTTAATCTTATGCAGAAATAAAATTCATAAGGGAAATGATTGATTAATTTTAAAAATTCTCAATAAAAAATGTACAGTCAGTTTTGCAATTATTGCGTTCTATTTACGGTAATAAAACTTATAAAGACAGGTGAATCATATTATGCAGATGGTACTTTTCAGTTTGGTGGATAACTTCAGAGCAAACCCAAACCGTGATATACGTGAAAAATAAAGACTACTAGTAAGACAAATAAACCAATTGGAAAGTGCACTTTTTTGTCCAGTGCACATTCCGCGACGGAGCCCACCAATAGTTAGAGCCTGCAGTCTCACCTTGCGACTGAGTACGGTTTTAAAAACGAACTCGATAAAAATGAGCTCTCGTGCAGAGTTGCATCACCCCTTCTATGGCTATGTGAACGAAGGCTATTTGAATGCGCACAGTGTAGCTCTCGGAATTCTTAAGTCTCTTCCTGCCCTTATGTTGTTACTCCCCTGTCAATTGTCAAACTATAATTTACTAATAATTTTCCTCACACAATCCATCCATATTTTCATTGGGAAAAACAATCATCTCCCTCCATCCATTATTATTCTCCTGACCTTATCCCAATTTATTTGTGGTCGACGCAGCATGTCTTCTTCATCTCCCTCCCTCCATTCGCATTTATATTCTTTTAGTCACATCCATGTGTTTCATCCCTCGCCATCACATTTCCATACCTAGACAGGCAGCTCCCTAATTCAATAAAGAAACAAATTCTAATAACTTCTGGGTTTGATTCTCAGATATGCAGTGTTATTGAGATTTTCCTTCAGGATTTTTTCAGGAAAACCTACAGTCTGGATTTGTGCCCGATCATGAGACTTTTTTGTATGAAATCCTTGATTAATAATTAATTTTTATATGTTCCTTGTTCCAGGTAAACACATTAAATTAGATGAAGAACAATAAACTTTAAATGTGTCCGATGTTATCCTTACATATGCTTTACTTAACATACAATTTTTAATAAATAATTATTAGTATTAACACTTCAGTTATTTTTAATTCTAATAATTATTGAGTTAAATACTTCGTTTTATGAAAATTGTCGTAAATAAAAAAAACTACTTGCTTGCAATGCTGAAAAACATTTTATCGAACCATTTTGTGACAATTTTGATAGTTTTGTAAGTGTTAATAGACTTCTGTTGATGAATGTACACTCGACTTTGTAACTTCTTTACCCTTTTTGGCAACTAACAATTCCGTTGCAGGAATGCACCCGTGACAGACACATTAGTCATGAAAGCAATACAGACTGAAGTTTTGTTGATGTGCAAAGCAAGTCGCACGCAGCCTTAGTGTGATAAAGCAATTACAAAGTCACTTAAACTAAAGCATTTAATTAATTATATCAATACATTATCTATTTCATGAAAGTTTTGAATATTAATTCACTCACAGACAAGTCTTAACTGCTGGGTCGGAAACTTGAAATTTTGCACAAGAGCCGATACAAGTTTGTATTGTATGGGGCGAGTGAAGTTGCTGGCAGTAATTGTGCATAATATGACACAAATTGACAGTCCCCCATAAAGTCATTCTTTCTTCTATTACCTTTTGTACCTATTCAAATGGAGTTTTACATTGAAAGTTAGCCCAAAACTATCAGTTACTGGCGGTCATTATTAATATTTATTGTTATTATGGATATACCTACTAAAGGGACTCTCTTAACTTTTAGTCTTTTGATTTGCTAATGAGAGCTTACATGGGTACAAAGACTACAATAGTATATGGGCAACATGAGTATATACCAAGCTTATATTATGAATTATTTTACTTACTGCATAGTTTCCTTTAATTTAATAACATGAGTATTATAATATGGATCTTAATTTCCAAATAAATTAAAATATGAAACTTGTTTTATTTTTTATTGCTGTGCCCACAAGTCATTCCCTTACACATGAACAATCAACAACCATAGTATAAAAAATCGTCACCTCCAGGACTAGGACTATTTATGTTTATTCAGTGCACCTTTGTCTACTAGCTGCTTCCCCATTTGCAGTTGTAACGTTTTCCCCAATGATTGCTATCGAACCTCCCAAATAAGTGAAAACTAAATTAATTCAAATGTAAACGGGGATTTTAACCATTTCACCAAGCGAACCTCCGAAGAAAGCGCCAACGCAAACTGTGTTGAGGCACAGTATACATAATAGTACAAGTACAGAAAATTCACTCCGCAAAATCATTTAAATAAATAGCGACTTTTACCACGACACAAAACAGGGTTAATTACGTACAGTTATATTCACCTATAAGTTGCCTGTCTTTCTACTGCGTAAACTGTTATACCTTCTGACTACGTTAAGGTTGTCTTCTTTTAAATAAAAATTAATCTTATTTAATTACGAGTTATGTGCCTGTGTTCGTTTGACGTACATCATTTATAAGATATAAGTAATTGATCGGTTTCTAAAATGATGGTTCTACAATGGCAGAACATGACACCTATATTGGACTTCATTGTCGTGGTAAAAGTCGCTATTTCAGATTTATGAATTTATTGGATCACAACTGGGAAAGCTTTGAAAACATCGTATATGTAGCGCAGCACACACGTACCACAAATTTATTTTTTTGCAATTTGTTGAAATATTATTTTACCAAAATCAGTTTTATTTATTTGGTAGATGGTATAGCTATGACGAGGTTCGATACTACGTTTAATTTAACGTTGATAGGGATGAATCTGGTTAGCAGCTTTGATATTGGTTTTAATAGCAGATGGTGCTTTTGGTAATGATGGAGTTGCCTGGCCAAGTTGTGGTGTTGGTCCACGGGATGGGCCCATCCCGGGCGCTACGCCTTGCGGTACTATAGATGGTATTCCTTGACGTAAACCTTTACCTGTGCCTACAGCAGTCACTAGTGCATGGGTATCAGAAATACTGTGAGTTGGTTGCATTCCTGAAAAGAAAAATACAAAGGATGATGCCAGTAAATGTTTGGAGTCTGGTACCCCCTATATGTATGATAGCTATGTAGTGAAAGGCATCATTGGATAGCTCTTTTTGAACTAAATAGAAGTTACATTCCTTATCCATTCAGAGTTCTACTGCCCTGAAGATGTCAATTTAATTTCATGCCCAGACAAACATTTCTCTTTCAATTTCTATCACTGGCCACTTGGATGGCTAAGATATTCAACAACAGTAAATACATACCAGCTGAACGCATAGACTCTCCATCCCAATCTTCCCGACCTTTGGATATTATTTCCCAAACATGGCTCACCACTTTCGTAAACTGCGCAACTTGTTTCTGAAACAAAAAGTATTAAAAGATTTATTTTTTCATGTTAGCGTAGTCAGTCAGTTGAGATTTTATTCTTATAATTTTACCTGTGCTGTGTCATAACTTAGAGTACTGGCTTTGTGGTTAAATTGTTGAAGCCTTTGTTCAGCTTGGGGCTCTGGCTTAGTACGTAGTAGATCTGGGACAAGGTCATGAGTGCATGCTGGAACACGGCCTTCTGTTAATCGTGCTAATGCTTCATCGCGCTCACAGCTCAATTGAAGAGGCAACACAATGCGCGACCTAAGTGATGCTGCAAGTTCCGCTTGTAGTATTTTACTTAATCCAGTCAACTGTTAAAAATAAATTTTATTTCTTTAGTCTCATCTCATTTTTTACATAAATATTTTTTTTTTAAACCTATAAAAATATTTATTACATTAACACTTTCGCTGATAAGTTTAAATAATTCATTTTTACTAGTATGCGCGTCATTCATAGCTATGTATAAGGACAACTTGGGAGGCGGGTTGTGCGCACACAAACAAATTATTGTTCATCCCATATGCTGGGTGCACCAAGTGTTAAATGAAATAACTATGTGCTAATAGAACTTCTTTAAAACTTTCGAAAGATTTCCAATAATATTTTTTTTCCACAATGAGTGACTATACCTGCCTGCCAAAAGGTTGCAACCCATTAAAGGTTAGGTGGAGCAACTTTCAAACTTGTCAACTTGTTAATCAATTAATTTTAAAGGTACTTCTTTACCTACTTCCAAAAGAAACTAAAGTTAAACTAAAGTTTTAACTTAATTCTTGCTATAAATAAAATGTTATATCTTAGCCAGAGAGGTGATCTGTACCTCAGGACCTTCCTACTTCAGACACCTTTCTCTAAACAAGGTGGAAGGGACACCCACGCTAAAACAGTTGCCACATATTCAGTACATCATTCTGAATTTAAAAAAAAATCTATGTGGTGGGTTCCACATAGAAATTTTTCATCAGTTATTAAAAAAAACATGTTTCCTACAAAACTGCAATGGTTAAAATTTATGGAATAGCTGTTGTTTTAAAATAGCTTATGAAAAAAATTCTATGGGGGGTTCAGAAAGATGCACTGAATATGTGGTAACTGTTTTAGTGTTGGTGTCCCGTCCACCTTGTATAAGATTGTGCATATGTGTACCAGCATCAGTCTGTAATTCTTGATGTTGAGAACGCAAATAAGTATTACACATAAAACAAATAAGTAGTACGAATACTTACATGTCCTGATAAAATTGCATAGTTGTCCAGAAATGTAGGCCAGTTGATAGTTTCATATTCATTTTCTAGTTTATTTATAAGTGCCTGGATAGCTGTTTTTAAATCATTTACTCTGTTTAATATTGCTTGAATTGTAGTCTCCAGTTGCTTTTCCTCTCTTTGTTGCATATTCATTTTTTCGAATTTTAACAAAAATAATTTCACGTAGGTAAGTATCTACTAAGATACTTGAACTTCACTTGGATTTCTACAGTACGGTAAGCCAATAATTAAAATTATTCACTTATGACATAGTACTGGTACAATTACAACTATTACAAGCAAAGACCGAGATTGCTGAGTTACTGAGAATAATCTACCGAAGAGTAGAATACTCAATACAAATACATAAACCAATATACTATTCATAGAGTATAGTAATATAGATTGGATACTATTGCTTGACACTTGACAGTTGACAGACTATATTGTCAAAAGTATGTAGTTGAAAAATACGAAGTCTGTGGGTCAAAACCTTAGAATAATAAAAGGTCAAAGGAGTCTATGGTATGAGTACTCCGAGCATTCATACCGATTATGTATAACCGAGGGTGTTTATCTCTTTCTAATAGGTTGTCCAAACATTTTATAACAAATAGGAAAAATCGTTTTGAAAGAGAAGATTTTATTTGCATAACACGTTTATTCGAGCACAATTCGACAAAAAATACTCAAGAGGTGGGACGAAGTTCATGGTGGTTAGATTTTCATGGGACTTTTTTTGTTGAATTCCTAGAGGTGTGGAGAATGCCCAGTTATCCGTAAAAAATATCACTTACAAAAAAAAAGAAATCTTAGTCTAAAAATTCGGTATTTTAGAAATATTTGAGGAAAATAGGAAACATTTAAAAAAACTTGAAATATGCGTTTCATCGACAACAATGAACAAATAAACAGACAAAGTGGCGTTTGACAAATGCACAACGGTCATACTATTGCGCCACAATATAAATTCGTTGAATTCAAAGTTATTCACAAAGGAGGAAAAATATCTAAAGGAAATTTTAAAAAAAAGTCACGAGCGGTGAATTTTTTTTATTATTTTCTTCTCCACACCTCTAGGAACTCGACGAAAAAGGTCCCATGAAAATCCGACCACTATAAACTTCGTTCCACATTTTTGTCTAATTAACCTCAACTCATCTCCTACCCTTATCCCAATTTATTTGGGGTCGGCGTAGAATGTCTTCTTCTTCCATACTTCTCAATTACTCGTCATCTCAGCAGTCAACTCCTTTCTAGCCACATCATCCTTCACACAGTCCATTCATCATTTCTTTGGTCTTCCTCTACTGTTATAGCCATCTACATTTTCTTCACAAAATTTTCTTCATTCCTCCGCATAACATGTCCATGCCACGATAATTGATTACCACACAACTTTTCAGTCACCGTCGCCACTTCAGACTTATACTCATTCCTTATTTTATCCATTCACGTTACACAAATATGCAAATTCCTTACATTCATCCCTTTTGTGGCCAACATTCTGATGAGTCTAATTGCAGTACACTGATGAGTAAAGTCCTGTCATTAATTCTGTTTTATACTCTAAAGTATCAATAACTTCATAGAAAGTTTATTTTATGACGTAATATAACAACATAGTATAAACTTCAGAGAAATTATTTACAATATTGTCATTTAAAAATCAATGTTCCTCCAAGTACTAACAAATTAGATACTAACCTGCTACTTAAAATATTCAAGCCATAATTAATGAGGAATGGCTCATCCTTGACCACAATCGTGAATATTAGTAAAAATACATTCAGAGAAAAATACATACAGACATCTGACATTTCTAAAGACCTGTGTGAAGACCTTACTCTACACGAACGCCTCTAGCGGCGAATTCATGGGCGATAGCAACCATTAGACTCACTAGAAAGTTGGGCCAACTAGTCGAGTGCAATTATTGCACTTTACTAATTAGGCCAAATGATATGTTTATCCGACCAATCATTTTTATAACAAATAGGACAAGGCACCCACAGGACAGGATTATCCGGGCAGACGACAACCTCCTTGGGATGCCATTCACAAAAAAAGAGAGATACAGACATACTGCCTGACTGACTTGCTAGTGGCCAATATTTGGACATTGGATTTGGACTGACTCTATTATTTATCTGTGTGGTATCAGGTGTGCGACTGACAGACACTGTGCCAAACACTGCCCTATGCAATGGCCCTATCAAATCAACTCTCATCCATGGTCTCTATTTTGTAATTAAAATCAGTGCTAAAATTCAATAAATCTTGTTCTGTATTTGCAGAGATATTGGATGACTTAAATAATTTCGTGAATCTTTTGCATTTTATACCTACCTTGTGATTTATACACAAGAGATTTCTGACTTAGTTGTTGTAAAACACTAATGAGCTTAATGAATATTCCTATTTTAGATAAAGAATGGAGGAATCTGATTGATCACTCCAAATTTTAAGTAAGCAGGTAAGTACCATATTTTTTATTGATTAAAATACAACAGTGTGTACACCTGAACCTGTGTAGATGCAGTGAAAATAATATTCTTGGGTAAATAATACACTTTCTAAATGTATTTTTATCAATAATATATCCTTTTATTGTTGTCTTGTCCATCCAAAAGTGATCTGGTAGATATCACTATTAGTGAGAAGACTGCTGTTGGACCTTAAATATTGATGGTGTTGTCAATGAACAAGTCAAAATTTTGGTGTTTAATAAAGCATATTGTATTCACCTATCTAATACTGAATCTATGAAAGCAAATTATAAGAGTTTCTGGTTGTTAAGGCCCTTAGGTTAAATATTTAGATATATTATTAGTCTAAACACCAGTGCAAAAAGTTGGATCTATTTTGCACAACTCCAGTACCCTCATGAACAATGTATGTGGCACCAGGTCATAGGAATTCTTCTAAACTATCCAACACGTCAACAGATCTCTCTGGGATAGAAAAACCCGTTCTGTTGGCTTACAGCCATGGTGATACGAAGCAGCTACTTAGTAACATGGAGCCCAATCCTACATCCATTTTGAGAGACAAACATAATCGCTTTATAGACAGTCGGTAAACATGTAAATTGGTCTATAGTTTGTTGGTAGCTCATTACTACCCAATTTATGAAGCAGGTGGATAACTCCTGTTGTAAAGAACGGTGGTAGCAACCCAGTCTCTAAGGATGCCTAGAATTGTGAGGCTAAACAAGCGTGTGACCATTGTAGCCAATTCATCCAGAAGTTGCATAGTCCGTTCGGCCCTGGAGATTTCCAGTTAGGTAAAGGACAGACTGCACAGGCCATGTCCAGTGAACTAATAGAAATCACCCATTTCTGGGATATAGGCACACACACTTTCAACAACATGCGTCCAATTACTTTCAGTGTGACCGATGGGCACTGACCAAATTTTTATTATAATTTACCAAAACCAAACCAAAGAAAAAATATATAACAAATACATTCAAAGATAAAAGTCATTGAAATGGCCAGAAAGCAAACTGCCTGTTCTTGGAAATTATGTAAAATCACATTATTATTATTGTATTAGCACCATACTTTGTATCAAACATACTAATGGTGTTATTATTTTTATTTGCAGATTACATAAAAATATATGGCAATTTGTTTTGAAATGTAACATAATGGGGTGCTTACACAGCAAGAAGGAAACTTCAGATTTACATCCTAATGTGTTTCGTGTTGTAAACATTGATGAGAATGGTGCTGATTTATGTTCTGGACAGTTAGAGATTACAGATTCTGATATAATATTGTATCGCGAGGGCAGAGACTCAACTGTATGGCCTTTACACTCATTAAGGAGATATGGATTTGAAGGAGACATATTCAGCTTTGAATCAGGTATGTGTTTACAAAATCTGCATGATTATGTTTTTTATCAATCTTCAATGTTCCATTACATGGCAAGGGTTCCCCCATTCGTAATGTGTCTAATAAGTTTTTATATAGTTACAAAACTTAAAAAAAAAAAATTATAACACTAGCTCGGCCAATGTTAAATTGGATTTGATAGGGCCAACATTCAAATCAACAAAGGAGTTAAATAAGGTGCTCCGCTCTATCCTTAACTATTTACCAGCACCCTTGAGGAGGTCTTTAAAAAACATGCAGACCTAAGCACAACATGAGACATTCCGATCAGGGATAAAATGCTATCAAACCTTCGCCTTGCACACAATATTGTTTTTTTTGCTTCTGAAGCAGATCAATTGCAGCAAATGCTCCAAGAGTTTAAATAATAAAAAATAAATTGGTCAAGGAGTAAAGCTATGCTGCTAAATATAGGGTCGAGGTCGAAGGGCAGGAAATACACTATGTCAATGAATATGTACATACACCTACCGAAAAAGAGGAGCTACTACTCCATAAAGTCGTTTATGAAGGGCGACCGTCCTGTCTCACTGAAGTGCAAGCTCTTTGACATGTGTATCCTGCATATCCTTACCTATGGCGTTCAGACTTGGTCTTTGACTGAAGCTCAGAAGTCCAAACTCAATGTTTGCCAAAGAGCGACGGAATGCAGCATTCTAATATTAGACTCTCCGATCGTATGCGGTTACAAACAACACCTTAATACGGTCTAAAACAGGCATCGCCGATGTTGGCGATAAGTCTGCGAGGTTAAAATGGGACTGGGCGGGTCACGTTTCTAAGATGAAGCCAGACAGATGAGCGAATATAGTCTCAAAGTGGGTGCCTGAAGACAGGCGTCGTAACCAGGGCAGGCCCAAGAAACGCTGGCGTGACGATCTGTACTCATTCCTATCCGATTGGTCGAAGAAGGCAAAAGATAAAAAAATCAGGAGTCATGGGGGAGGCTTTTGCCCAGTTGTGAGAAAGAACCGGCTTATTAAAAAAAGGTAAAGTAAGCACTAGGTATTCCATGTTAGAGTGAAAATTGTATGGTCAACAAAGTGAGACCTAAAATAAATAAAAAAGAAAGATGTCTTGTTGTCGGTTGATATCTGACTTGGGAAAAATGTGAGTAAGTAAAATATCCATAATGACTAAATTCCTGGATCCACCTTGTGTGTCATTCCACAATCAAAAGAACCTCTTGTTTCAATTTTCCACACATATATGAAAATGTCGCCATAGCAAAAAATAAAGAATTGACCTATGAGACACTTCAAATGACACTTGTTTCAAAGATGATTTTGTACCATGGGGATTTTTCTTTGCATCACACATCCCCAACCTCCAACGTTTATGACTGTACATGTCAATTTGCATAAAAGAATCCAGAAAAGACTAACTTTCAATGCAAAATCCATGGGATCTTTTTTGTCATTAACAAAACCCATTTTTCTCTATATTTTCAACCGACTTCAAAAAACAAGTTGGCACGAAGATTTGCTCGGTGTACTGATGAAGTAAAGATAACGCTTTTTAAAGCATAATGTCAGAGTTTTTACACCGGTAGTCTTTGGGTCAACTACTCGAAAAGATCGCTGGATGTTCTGCGCGTACAATACAACAATGTTTTTAGGATGCTGTTGCAATTGCCTCGTATTTGTAGTGCCTCTGAAATGTTCGCGGTAGGGTTACCGCGAACATTTCAGAGGCACTACAAATACGAGGCAATCAATGTTGTGTGGGTACACTGATGGGATTCATGCCATCATCAGCAAGAAAACGGCCTCGCTCCTTGGCAGAATAAGGGGCAGTCACAATAGTATCCTGAAGGCCGTGGCGGCCGATACTTCCCCCACCATAGTAAGGCAATTTGTGAGAAGACATATACCCTAGTACTTCTTTGTTCTAGTTGTTGGGTGGTCCTCTCATTAATTCGTCTTTAGCCAAGTTACTAACAATAGTGTTTAAGTGTTACTAACAATTTATGGACCTTTTAGTTGTCCGAAATAAAATGATTTTATTTATTATTTATTTAAAAAAAGGAAGAGGTTCTCAATTTGGTTGTATTTTTTTTTTGTGTTTGTTACCTCATAACTTGGTCATTTATGTACCGATTTTAATATTTTTTTAAAATAAATTCTTCTTTTATCTGAAAGGATATACTTCCCGATTGGTTCCATTGAAATTTAATCGAAATCGGTTCAGCAGTTTTGTTTAAATCAAAATAGCTAGAAAAAATAGGTCATCCAAGTAAAAGAAATGGCGCAATTGATACTTGACAAGGTGTGAGATACCATAACTAAAAAGGGTAAAATAAAACTTTCTTGCAAAAAAATAGTTTTTCTTACACAAAAACATATTTTACATATATAAGGTCTATCTATTCATACACGAAATCTCTTAAGAGGACATTGTACTCATCATTATGACTTTACTATGGGACCAACCCTAAAATCGCAAAAAAAAATTGCTGTTCCATACATTTTGACGAGTTATGCGAACATAATTTTAGGGAACAGCTGTTTTGTTTTTAGATTCAGAGTTGGTCCCATAGCAAAATTTGGTCATAATGATGAGTACAGCACTCATCAACAAATTTTACCCCTTAAGAGATTTGGTGTATGAACAGATAGGCCTTATAAAAAAAAATGATACCATACAAAACACTTAACTTTCGAACTGAAACATCCTGTGTGACGATAATAATAGTTAACTTAAAATTATTACACCTGCGAATTATTTTTATTTACAACTAGCTGACCATAGATTAGGTTAGGATAATATTCCAGGTATATCCCACAATGTCCCACATATGTATGTATATGAGAAATGTTGACGTACTAAAAAATATCTTACCTACCAGATTAACAAGTCTGTTGGAGGGTGGGGACATTTCTTCCCAATGTCCTCCATGGATTATTCTGATAAACCAGAAAAACAATCAACAGCTGCACCTGGTTTCCTATATGATCCTTCTAATCTAGTTTGACAACTAACTTTTGATTGGCTAGTCGACAACTTGCCAACTTGCTTTTGATTGGCTTTTGGAAGTCTATAGTATCCTTGCTTTGTACCAAAAGTCACTAAAAATTGACCAATCACTTAAGCCTCCAATCCAAATCGAAACATGAGAAATCGTCAAAATTAGTATTTTTTTTCATTCTTCGTTGGTGCCTACTGTACAAAGGTGCACTTGACGCCCTACTTAGGTATATGACTCCGACTAGCCATCGCCGAAATGTTGCTTCATTTAACAAAAATGTTTTCGATTTTCAGGTAGACGTTGTGAGACTGGCGAAGGTATATATGCATTTCGCTGTCGAAGAGCATCTTTGTTATTTCGAACACTACAACAACACATTCTAATAAGGAATGTGATCCATGATTCTGTGCCATATCCTGTATCCAGATTAACTCCATCTCCTCAGGGCAGACAAACACTACAGGCTAGTGTAGTTCATCGCTCATCCATAGACAATGGCCAGCCAGACAGTGCGCGCCCAGCTGTCAACAACAATTTACCAAATAGTATATCAAATGCATCTGTTCCACGTAATGTTACTCAGTCACCACGATCACCATCCAGCGCGGATATACTAGAAGTAATGCCGCTATATCCAAGATCTCAATCCAGTACCAATCAAGTCACTAATGTCTATCAGGTCAGGGATTTTAAGAGAGAACCCAATAATAATCAAGGTGAGGCGCCGATGGCGATCGCCGAGAACCGTGCATTGGAAATTCGACATGTTTACTCAAATGACATAAATAGAGATTTAGCTTTCTTACGGAGCACGTTGCGTCAAGAAGCGGCTAAGAATACGATGAAAGAAATAGAAGATGAAAGCTTATTCCTTGAAAGTTTGGATAAAAATACTTCAAATACCAAACAAATAAATAGCCCTTTATCCCCGACATTGAGTAACTCGAGTGAACACTACGCCCAATTGAGTCTAGAACAACAACAACAACAACAGCAGCAGCAACAAGAAGCTGCTAGAATGTACATGAATCTGCCCACCATACCCACTGATGCAGAAGCCTGTAAGAATGATAACGGGCCTACCACTCCATTGACACCAAAACAAGTAGAATATTGTAATTTGTCCGTGGGGAATAAACCCGAGGTAAACACTTACGCTAATTTATCACTCGGTGATATGGGTGACAGTATTAAAAACGCTAAACAAATATTAAGTTTCTCAGCACCTTCTGAACACAACCAAAAGTTTTCAGAATCCGATACCTTTACGTCTATGTCACCTGTAGAGGAATTGGAAGTCAACTATGCGATATTAGATATTGATTCGAATAAAGAAATTATAAAAATGACAAGAGATTTAACTTCGCCCGAAAGTCAGTCATTCAGCAGTTCTAACAAAGAAAGCGTTGCTTCGTATTCGTCACAGCCACGTGGACGTCTGGTATCGCAGTGCAGTGTAGAGAAAGTGAGCCTTGCCAACAACCCCGCAACGGCACCATCTGCTGCCATCGGTTACACGACTATTGACTTTGATAAAACCGTCGCGTTAACATCTGTAGCTGCCGGAGCAGATTGCGATGCAGATGGCAATCGCAAGACTAGACATAATTCATGTAATATCATTTGCGGAAGTCCAGCCAGTAATGACAAAACAAAATAAAAGTTAAGTATTGCACCCTGTATAGCAAAATATTTTAAAGCCAGCCGAACATCTGATACTAATTTGTATCGCACGTAAACGTACGACACTAGTCGTAGGACAGTACGCATACTGTTAACGTGTTTCTCTTCACTCATTTTGTATTATCGTTGCCCTGTTCTCAGATAGTCTAATTTATAATCGCGCGCCTCTTGCATTTCTTTTCCGAAAGCAACTTGCCACAATTACCGTCGAATTTCCTTTACAGATAGTTCGTTTGACTATTCAATCTGTGCACAACAGCATAGCTATTCACAAACAATCGAAACCGAATCGAATGACTCTTTTTCGACTGTCTGGTTTTTGAACCGAAGAACGAGCAAAACGCTATTCACAGATCCGATCGACATGGTAGACGAACATAATTGAATGAATGAAAATAAAATAAAATGAATGTGGAATATAGATGATCTTTAATGAGTATTTCTATAAGTTTTACTGTATAATAGACTGAATATCCGTCGAGTAACTATAAATATATTTAAAAACAATTAACAATGAGATTATTAATAAATGGATCCGCAACGACTCTTTATGGTATAGTACAAGATGACGTCATAGTTCCGACTATGGCCACCCGCCATAACATCCACGGACTAGTATTTGTTGGAGAGACAATTTCTCCTTCTTCTGTTGATATGCTGGCCCTGGATGGCGGAGCCGGTACACCATCTACCCAAACAATTTAAATCACAGACTTGTACTAATATGTAAGGGTTACATATAGTATGTAACCACGAAAACTCATGTAAATATCTATGGAGCGGTCAAAACAATAGTAAGAAATAGAAAGAAGACTTACTACTAACTTAGATGCAATACGTATACGTACTTCAGACAAAGCCTAAATTAGTTAAAAGCACTTTTATTTTTGGTTCGATTGCACTTCCGAAAGCAAATAGCTGCCGGCAGGAGTGTTGTCTTCATATCGAATCATAATTGAATCGAATTCGAATACTCGATTTCGGTTTTGTGAATAGCGATTAGAGGAATTTTTCGATAGGACTGTCGATCGATTGGATATGACAGCTAATCGAGTGGTTGTGAATAGCTATGCTGGTACGTTTACATTCGTCACTGTCATTGTTTATTCAGTCACTGTTACGGGCTGACGCTTCGGCACCTGTGACAATGGCAGTGTAAGCTATGCATATGTGTTCTGTACCCATGCATTGCAGCGTGGTCCGCAATTTTAAATTAAGCAATCTGTACCCATAACACTTGGTGGATTGGGATGATTCGTCCGTGTTCGCAATGCCTAAAGTCGTTCGTCGGTAGAGTTCGATTAGACTTCTTTGAGGAGGAGGTTGCCTGAAATAGTACTACAATCATACCCATTTCTGGTTTTGTTTCCAAAGATCTGTCGGTGCTAGTGTACTCACAGTGTACATATACTTAAAACATATCAACTATTCGGTATTACGAAACCACGTCCAAAGTGCGGCCGACTTTTACAGGTTCAGGTTATAAACGCAAATATTCAATCAATATGTAGGGTGCAATATTAAACAATTGTTCACATACAGGAAATGAATAAATGTGGTATCAACTGCAATAATTAGGTATCTCAATCATTTTAAAAAAACATCCTTAATTTTTGGGCAATATACCTTTTTATTAATTCATTGGTAGGTGTAGTGAAAAATATGAATGTTGGCTTCAATTTACTTGTATACATGTACCAAATAATTTAAAGATAAGCGTTAATTTGAGTTATTTCTAGTTCCTAAAATTAATCTATGTAAATATTTATACTGCATGTTACAAAGTAGTGTTAACCAAATGTAACTTGTGTTTTAGGTACCATAACATAAGGCATCTACAATTCTACATCTAGGGACTAGCACACCAAAAATCTACAACAGTGAATAATATTAATCAAATCTTTAAATCGAATTATGTGTGTAATTCTGGATGTGAATAGGTTTAAGTATGTTACTTATCACATAAAACATTGTTCCACAGCACAAGTTTACTTGTCGTTGTACAACGCTAAACTTAGCCAAAGCTGAATCACTCAAAAAAAACTACCAAACATTGTTGTTTTTGTTGCCATTTTTGTGGTAAGATATGAGTAGCGATTGTTGTTAAAAATAAAATACATGGTAACATGACCTTTCTAAGTAAAAGCCAATGATTTAAATTAGCCCTTTTTTTGAGGGCCAGTAACGAATCTTTATAAATGATGTAGAAAATAATAACAAACGACAAATAGTGTATGTCGCTAAAGCTTATAAAAAAAGCCTGACTTGTAGTTAGATAGACAATCTTTTACAAATTCCGTGCATACCGTTTACCAATGACACCTAAGTTTTAATCATAAAGTAGTACCTATTGTTTATGAGGCTTTTTATAATCATTGTTTTTGTACATTAAATAATATTTAAATTATGGATATAATATATTAAATATTTTTTCAAGTGGGTAGTGCATAATGTTTATATTGTGGATAATAAAATGTACTTTGTGGATATTAAAATGTAGTACTATCGTATTCATAACAAAATCGAATGTTTAGGAAATGGTGTACCTAGTAGGTTAAATTTGTTATTATGAGTTAGTAGGTAGGTTTTATCTGTGAAATTGAAAATAAGGTGCTGAAAAGCAAGGTCTAACCTATGTACCGTAATGTGAATACATTATATATTTATATTTACTTGGAATATGTGACTGGCCTAACCGTTTTTGATTACTTATCAACCAAATAATGACAAATACCAATGTTTAAATGTTAGTTATTCTAATAGTCGTAATCAACTACATAACCAATGTCCTCATAATAATTATTATTAGGTGTTGAATTACACTGTTTATTTTAGGCAAACTTGACTTGCATAGTTTGGAAGGTATTTCCATTGTTTCTATTATCCTAGTTTAGTCACCCCCGGCAGATTAGAAGTCTGACTCTTCGAATTGTTCTATCTGGCAAGTATTCTTTAAATGTAGTGTGTGGCTCTCTTTAAGGGCCGATTCACACCGAAACGGCAGAAGCCGGCAGCTGCCGGTAGCGACGGGGAGCGACGCGATGAGGCCCGCGGGCAGCCGCGTGCTGTACCGCTGACAAGACCCGCGTGGCCGCTCGCGGCATCGCGGGCGGCCGCGCGACCTTTTCGAGCTTTTCAAGCGATACTGGTCTTTTAATTATGTAGATAAAGTTTAAAATTATTTCATACGGAATGTGCTCGCCGCACCGCTGCTGGCCGCTGTGCTTTCCCGGTGTGAATTGAGCCTAACTTTATCAATTTGCAAACATTGTAGGCACGCACCTGGACATTTTACCACAACATGTTCAAAATGTACCTAAATTGCGAAATGTCAATATCAATTTAGAAAGTTAAAAAAGCAATGCTTAAATTCATTTATAAAGACTTCTCTTACGGTTAACTATCTAAACAGAACATTGTCAACATCTTCATTGAACATAACTATCTGCGCTCATCATAAACCACCATGCACTCCATAACAGCAATTGCGGGAAAAAATTTTAAAAAAGTGATATTTTGCTTATCGCACCTATGTTTTAGTGCTCTACAGTTATTTCAAAGTTATTTTACCTCTGAGATCACTGACAGTGATGTTTTTTGTCGTACTATATCGTTGGTTTTTGGTTACTTCCACTGACAAGTCTGTCTAGGTGACAGTGATCATTCCTTGCTATAAGGTTGCTATTGGGTTGCAGCTGTCCGAGGTAAAATAACTGTGAAAAGACTTTAATTTTAGTTTCGTTATTGTATCGTCCTTGTTTTTAATACTGTTATTATCAGACATTATATGTTACAGGCATATCCGTAGTTAACAATGGGCAATATTCACAGACTGCCTTTTAACTTTACTTTGCGAAGTACACGTCAGATGTAGTTTGTTCATATTCGTATAAAACGCTTGCTTACGTTCGCTTAGTACGAATAAAGTTATACCAAAAAATATATGCGCTTCGGTAATCTTTATTTTAACAAATTGGTTCGTACCGATTCCTATTTTCTATTTATGGTTTATAGTTTTTTATATATACTTTCGCTGGGGAGCTGTATCAACATTATACGTAACAAGGTTCGCATTCGTATGAAATGCTTCATTTATCTAGCTTAATTAGGTACAGTCTGTCAAACTTGCCCTTATTCTTATAAATTGAATAGGAAGTGCATTTGTAAAAATCCGGTATCGTGTAAAACGCTATCACTTTTCAAAGCAAACATGCAAGGAAATGTATTGGCACAAATAAATATAGCAATGTAGGTTTTTTGATATTGAAAAGCCAAAAAATCCGTTCGTTTTCCTTTAAATGTGTAAATTATTGTTTAATAATATTATCTTAGAGCACACACGGTTATTATACCTAGTTGAGAAACTATTTATTGTAGCTTTTTGTGAAACTTTCGACTGATTTTCAGTCCAATCCGTAATGCTTTAAAAATGTAAGAACCAAAGACTTTTATTTTAACACTTCCGATACATAGTGATGTTTTGTGTTGTCTTTTTTATTTGACTGAAAAGTAAGGATGACATGACTAAGTATGAGGATGTGGTTTAGATTTTAATTATATTTACATGTGCCATTTGTAAGTAAGGAGTAGCTAACGAAATTTAAAAATCAATTATTTTAGAGATGCTGTGTATAGGAAAGCTACCTAGTAAATAATGAAATATTAATTGGACATACGTAGAAATTAGCTGTTTAAGGAAAAATATAAGATATTGTTCTTTAATTTTTTGTTATCCTTTCTCCTAAACCAATTAACAGCCAATCTGTTAGCTGTAGATAAGTGAAGTCGTATTGATCTGTTTTTCAGACGCTAAGATATGTTTTTATATTAGATTATTGTATGATCCTCCCCCTTGTTAGTCTTGTGGACGCAAGCGCTACTGATGAGGTCCTGGGTTCGATTCCCAGATTGGGTAAAGAATTAATGTTTTTTTTTTTTTCATCAGGAAATTATCAGCCACGGAGTCTTAATTTGTGCCCGGTTGATGGCAATACGCTTGGCCCCTATCACGTGGATATTAAGTACTTACACCTGCCTAACCCTCGACTCCAGGCGTGACTATGTTATATTGTATCATACTTTTAAGTGAACCGTTTCACTTAGTAATATGTTTTGTCATGCATGCGGCTGACGCACATGCGCGTGTGAAAAACGTGCATGTGCCGCACTAAACGAGTTAAAGAAACATAGTTTTCCTTTCGTTTCAAGGTATTTCAAAAGATGAAATCTCAATAAAAGCGTTCATTTGCAACAATAGGTATCTTTTTATTAATAATGTAAATTGAAATATTTTTTACAGGTACTTACTAGGTAAAGCTTAATAAAATTAACACTTAGTTAAATAATAACATATAGCATAGTTACATAATTAGTATCACAATAGAAAAGAGTCAGAGTGTCGCTCGTAGATGCGTCACGACGGCTGCCAACGTCAGCAGCGCCCACGAGCAGTGGAGCCGAATGCCGTCGTCACCTGGAAAGCATAATCGTCATAATGTGAATATAGGTACCTACCTATAATAGTTAATTGATTGCGTTGACCATTTTTGTTTAGGTTTCTTTTTTAAGGACTCAAGGGATAAGTATGTATACTTTCTTATGAAAAATCTTTTGGTGTAGAAGTTCGAAAGGTCGACAAAAGTTCCTCATACAACGAAGGTTAGTTTAAAGAACGTTCTTGCATGGAAACTACTATTGAACACTCGGCTTGTGTTGTCTATCTCTAGGATAGGTAATGATTCTCTCAGAATTCGCGCGCAAATATTTGAGGGACGGTTATTCAGAATAATTCCACATCCTCATTGGATATTCTGGAATGCGCTATAAATAATTGTGGTTTTTATATGAAGGCAACGGATCTATGTGGGAGACATAATTTAGGTACGTTTTAATATTATACGAATCAGATGTTGCTCTGCACTAGTAAGAGGATTTCTGAAATCGTATTGTTATACCTATATAGATTAAATCCATTATGGAACGGCGTGATGCATGCAAATATTGTCGCCGTGGATTATTCAGCCGGGTTATTAAATATAAAACCTTTTTAAAAATACCGGTCACTCATAACATAACATAACACAAGCAAATCAATGAATCAATACCATACCTGCGGTGGGCAAATAGTTAACAATTCGGGCAAAAGAAGACCAATTTATTTTTAACCGACTTAAAAAAGTGCAATTTCTGTAAGTATCTAAGAGCACGTGCTCAATGATTAAAAATCAAGTATTGACATTTGACTTCGTAATTTAATAACTTTTTGCCTGCTGGCTTCTATTTCACCCACCGAAAGGGTTAAAAAATGTGGTTAATCGGTTTTGTAAATAGCGTGGCTTGTTATCGTGTATGTAACTTTATAACCATAACATCACAAACAAAAATATACGAACATACATCACAGGCGGAAGCGCAAGGCTAGCCGAGTTGAAGCTTCTGATATAATTATAAATGATTTGTCTCTCTACCTATCCTTATTATTTACAAGACGATTTTTAGTTAGTGTACTGTTCTTACAAGCTAGTCAACTCGATGAACCGCGCTTTCACTTACAATAATAAGGTTTAGTTAGTAGGAATTCATAATATATCAGGCATATGGACGTGGCCAGGATCCTCGGATGGGTAAAATATGTCATTTTCAATTATATAACATACACGAAATAAATAAATGATAATACGTACCTATTGAGTGAATATAGGTAATAAAAATAAGAAAATATAATTACACATTATATTGATAGTGTTGAAGTATTCTTAATAAGTCAAGATAGTATAATTGTTGATAATTTATACACTTTCAGTTAGTTTAGAAATCATTTCTGATGATGACTGACGAAAAGTATGCCTAATCCTCGGTCTAGTGTTTCTAGTTGGTCTATGACTTACTGGGGTTTTGCAAGGAGTCGTGCGTGGGGTCCGGCTCGGTCGCGTCCTCGGGCGGCTCAGTGGAGGGCGGCGCGTCGCGGCCTGGCGTCGACCATCACCAACAACCAACGTTAGTACACAGACAACACACAGTGGCACACACTACTCTACGGCCAGCCACAGTACTACATACGTCTTATTTATTAACAACAGATTGATCGCAGTACACTGCACATAACATATTGATACCTTGCATTTCCTGTAGGCGATTAGACTATCAAAATTGTAAGAAATATATTATACCTACTGTTCAAAAATATCAATAGATATGATTAGTAGTCTGTTTTGAAAACAACGTTGAACTGATTTTAACGAATCCTGTAAAATACAAATGATTTAATAGGTTTGAAACTAAAGCTTTGAAGTATGTTTATCCATCCCTGTACTAAAAGCGAAATGCTGTTACTCATCATGCTTTTGAATCCAATATCTGTAGTGTGGATAATGGGTAAATGTGCAGTCATAATGAGAATGTTTAGTTGGTTGTGTAAATGAGAAATGCAAATAAATGTAAGTTAAATTCGTTGCTCGAATAAACACAATTATGTGAAGACGTTCCAAAGCAACACATGTGTGCCATAAGCGATCAATTGATGCATTCGACTTGTAAAGATACCAGCTTTACTTTAAAATTACCATGTTTTAAACATAAATACTTAGGTAATACTAATACTGCATCCATAAGTCATACCTAAAATTAAATTATATGTCGTTTCGCTTCTTAGGTCAACATAACACGATACACCTTGTAAGACTGGCTGCTAGACTTTCGGGCTTTTAAGTAACTAGTAACGACTGAAGATCTGCAAATGACAGCCAGGCCCAACGGCTCCGACTCCGAACACCGGACTTTGACAGATAATGCATTGAAATATCTGACAAAGTCGTCCGCAAGTCTGAAGTCCGGTCCAGTCGGTTTGACAGCGCCTTAAAGGCCAGCGCATACCGGGGACGGCAGGGAAGAGCATTTTATTTTTACGTATTAGTGGTAATAATATACAGATTCTAATGTTATGGTTGGGCAAAGATAAAATGCTATGCTTTGCCATCTGCGGTGTGAGAGGAGTGTGCCTTAGAGTGCTTTCAGAAGCACAGAGCTACCTACCCTCGCTTATTAAGTCGTATAACATACCTGCAGGTACGTATTTCTTCACATCTACGTACGTAGGATGTTCTAATGAGGAGTACGTTAGCTCGCAGCGTATTTCGCCTTCATCGACATCTGCTATGCTAACGGTGGTGTTAACGAATATTTTATACAAGCCATTTTCACTTGTGTCTTCTACAATCGATGTTGTGTTGATTGTTTCCCTGAAATATTAAGATTTTTACTATAGTAGGTGTCGTATTTATATCCAAAAATGTACTTTCCATGTACATTTTTACAATATTATTAATACTATTTTCGATTGATCTGAACTAAAATAAAACAAGTAGGTACCTACGTATCGGACCACGAACAGACAAGAGTTCCTACTTGCTAGTATTTTCGCATACACAGCATTGATATGATCGACAGTTAAAATGCGTTTGCAAAGTAAACATAACATCACACCTGTAATTCCCGAAGGGTTAGGCAGAGGTTTACCTACTAGTGCACCTACATTCCGCCAGTTATGTTTAAGTCCCATGTAGGTAATAGGGGTGAGTCTATTGCCATCAACTGGGCACAAATCCAATCTCCGTGGCTGCTACTGAGACATCCCTGATGTAAAAAATAAGTTTGTATTCCGTAGTATTATGCTGTGGATGGATATGATAGACATTTATTTGTGATGATAATATTATTTTACTTCTGGTCTATCAAATCTTATCTAGTTAAAAAAATAATAATATTGTGGCACCATACATGTGAAAGTGAATAAAAAATCTGTAGTCAGCTATACTTCCAAGTAGGAGGCGGCTGCATGTACAGGTTTGCTCGTATATCTGCAGAGAAGCTCAATATTAAACGAAAACGTACCCTTGAAATGAGATGGCCATATCTGGGAAGGGCGCGACGTCTTCAGCTTCACATTCTATTAACAACATATCCTCTTCATCCTCCGCCTCACTGTTTATTAACGTGTAATTTATTGCCGGACCGGTACCCATGGCTGAAGCATAAAAAGATTTCCGTAAGATTTTGATGCTTCCTCTCACGGAACTTGTTTGGTCTTTACCTATTGTGTGTCAGATGCACCTTAAGGTCTATTATAGTTTGCTTCGTGCTCGATTGAATTTACAGCAGAGTACGGAAGCACTACGCAAGCAGGGTCTAGTGACGCCAGTACTGATGAAATCTGTGATGCCAAAAGCGAATTGAGCGGACAATTTCTGCCACGGAGCATTTTCACAGCCATCATGGAGAGCATTGTCGCTTCTAGCAACGGCCTTCGAGGCATCACCGTGCTCTGTCCAATCTCCTTCTGCTTTACAGACTCAGTATTGTCATAATCTCAATATGACAGAATGACACTCAGTTAAAAATTAAGATTGATTAGTTAATACAAAGAATTTAAATATTTATTTAATTTGCCAGTCCAAGCGTTGTCTCTTTCGTTGATGCCAGCAAGATAAAGATTTGTAAAAGGTTTATGATATTTCGTTCCTTGTTTTCAAGCGATTGAAGATAGTTTTCTATGCTGTAGAGTGTAGTCTATTCAACGCCGTAGCTTTAAAAAGTTTTGTGTCCTGGCTTGGTAAAGGCAAGAATTTGATACCTCGCGAATGTTTTCGCAACTCGACTGTACAATGCTACACACAATGACTGCCTGTCCGATCTGTCTTCTTCGTGAGATAAAACATTACATTTTAGAAAATGTATCCATATACTTATCGTAGGAACTGGTCGATACTTACAGAATACTATAAGCTTTTCGTGCTTTCTTAGTTCGATATCGTTATGTGTAACTTCACACCCGTAAGTTCCGGAATCCACAGGGTTTACATCTAGTAAGACGATGGAATCGTTACCCTTTATCTCTGAAAAGTAATGCAAGGTGCTTTAAATACATTTCGAAGTACACGTTTGGTTTAGTCGCCGTGTGTTTCTGGGGTACGGCTACGTGTGCAGGTTTTATTTTTGCGGAGAATAACCAACCATATTAACAATATACTGAATAAAATCTAGGATTTTTACAACCATTGCAATGAATTACAGGTAGGGGGGAGGCAAATCGACGCACAAACGAATAGGCACCACCCACCACACGTTCAATACATTATTACGAGCCCCCCCACATAGATGGTAACACAAATACGTGGTTTAAAAAAAAATGTCGTTTAAAATTTCTATGTGGGGGTCAGAATGATATCGAACACGTGTTAACCGCTTGTCGTCCACCTTGTATTGTTTGTGTAAATTCTATGTTACCTATCTGGCTTGTATTGTTGTGATGGATGGCCTGTGCGTGTTGTGTGCCGATGCGCTGGTACAGCTGCATCGGTTCGTCGCCGTTGCCGGCGCCCGGCGTCCACCACCACTTCACATAGATCGCTTCCTCTGTCTCGTTCCCTTCTAGTTCGTAGTGACAGCGCAGTTCAGCATCTTTCCCGACTTCTATTGCTTTCGGCACCACAAATTCTTTTATCGATAATTGTCGACTACCTGTAATTTAAATTGGTCTACTATACTTACAATTTTTACAAATTAATGGTTTACTTTTGGGTTCTAGTTGCACCTATGCGTACCTAGCTAGTTTTACGCAGTACCTACCAAGCATATATACCTAGAATTTGTTCGTAAATACACTATTTTGATAATGAATGTGCCTGTCTCTTTATAGCTGAGAAGCGCTTTATAAAAAAGATTGTCGGTCAAAAGGTGTAGGTCACAGTTAACCTCCATTTGTGGGTGTAGGTATTTTTTGATACGTCTAACGACACGGATTCCGAATACATCTCATCATTATTCATAGTTAATAAAATAAAACCTACATAGATATACAACCCAGACAAAAACACTTTTATTCCATATTCAAACCCTTATTTGCAATTGATCTTATTCAATCAAAAGCAATACCAACTTTATTTTTTTATTTAGCCTATGCTGTCCCACTGCTGGGTAAAAGGCCTACCCCAATTCCATCCACGAACTCTTTTCACGCACTACCCCGACCCTGCCCTCGCGGTACGCATCTAGGTCGTCTCGCCACCGCTTTCTGGGCCGCCTATTCGTCTCCTGGCACCCATTGTATGAAGACTTTTGCCCAGCGATCATTGTGCATGCGGCTGACGTGACCCGTCCAATCTCATTTCAGCCCAGCAGGCTTCTTGCCAACGTCCTAAGAACTAACCACTATGATGCTACTAGAACGCCGCGTGGAGCTTCGAACCTTCTTGTCTTTTGACACCCAAAATGCTGCTACTCCAAGGCGGGACTCCTGCGACTCGTTGAGCGACCAGGTCTTAGCACCGTAGATTATATACCTATAGATGAGTTTGCGCTTCAGGGAGATCAGTAAATCACCCTTAAGTATTTTTCCTTTCTATTATTTTAACGATTTTCCTTCCTTGCTTGTTTTCGAAAGATACTAAAGTAAAGGCCCAAGTAGATCAACTTTATACTTGTGCCAAATGAACATTAAACTAAATTTTAAAGTAAATTTCCACACATTGGAAAATTAATTGCGAACGCATTCTAGGTACCTATTTGTGAAAACTTCAACTTTGCCGGCCTAGAATATCATATTTTAATATTTTCTCCTAGATCTAAGTAAGAACTCTTTTCAGGGTTCCTTAGTCAACAATGAACCCTTATAGCTTTTTTCATTTTTGTATAGTTTGTTAGGTTAGCCGAGGTGAACAACTTTTAGTAGGTATGGAAATGGAAACCAACTCTGGAATATGAAATAAAAACCATAAATGTGTATACCAGCTGATTTTCGCGTTTTTGGACTCGCAACTATTATTCAGTCAATCCTTATAATTAAACGTGATCAGTAACATTTATCGTCACACTTGGCAGGCAGAACGTTGGGTGCAGTAAAATGTTATGGCGTTTGTGCGAAACTGCTCAGGCAAGGTTATGCGTTAATGTGGTTTAAGGTGAAGTCCATGTTCACCACACGGTCTACGACTAATTTACGGTAAGCAATCATTTAACAATTCCGAATTCAACAACTTCCGACGAAAATTAAGCAATTATTTTGTCCGAGAATTTTGAATGTTTACCAAATATATTTGTATAGCATAACCAAGTATGTAACTGAAAGTGCTAATATTATATTCACATATCGGTTCATGTTTTGGCTACACAGCTCGGAGCGTCTGGTGTGTAGGTAATTGCCTTATTGTTGTGGCAAAGAGCTAAAGAATTGAAATAGACGGGCACTGGCAGGATCACTACCATTACGATAACGTGTATGTACCTACCTGCGGAACTACTAGGGTGGACAATAAATCTGCATTACCTAAGATTTATGATCACATACGAATCATACAATTATTACGATGATTTAGATATTTATATTTTTAGTACCTACCTACTATATTGCTCATCGCTGGAGTTTCCTTAGCAATGGGACCACCCACGCTACAATTTTGAAATGAAAATAAAATTGTGCGTGGTGTCATTTGAAGATATGTGTTTGTACTTTGTAGGTGTTTTGTATATGGTTTGACTAGCTTGAGATGTTCTAATGTAAACATAGCGGCGTGCCGGTGCACTTAATTTAAGTGCGGATGAAATAACTTCCGCATGCAATACCTTAATGAGGTCGATTCTCTATTATATTTATAATTCCAAAACATTTGCATCCATTCCTTTATGAATTTTCTATAAATAATTTGTTATAGGAAATTAGGTCATATGAATGAAATAAGCGACTATCTTGGCTAACCTTGAGGCGGTCCGGGAATGTTAAAAATACCATCGCGACCAGAGCGCACGCGGTGTGCGTCGACGCGATTTGTATTATTCGACAAAATACCGACTAGTTGATCAACAATTGGCAAAGGCACCTCTTTTGTAGAAGGGGTCGTCACTATATCTATTAAACATAATATTGTAAACAAACCACAAAGGAAATAGAAATTACTCAAATATAAGTCGCGCAGCGCGCACTAAAGCAACTTGCATACAAAACTTTGTCTTCCTGTGGTGGTATGATTGGATGAGTCATGTGAAGTAGAACAGGGATTAGAGCATCCTATTGTATCTATATGTTTAGAATCTACATTTCTGTACTCACACACATACTGCTTCAGCAGCTGTTTAGTGTAGTTTACCTGTCTGGCCTACAAACATATACCTACTTATAGCTAATCTAGGTAAATAATTTGGTGCGAAGTGGCGTTTACCCTACTTATAAAAATCTTACAAGACTATTTTATAACTCATCACGTAGGTTTATCTTCGGCTTTAAACTGATTTAAAAATATCAGACTAAATTATTAACTGACACAATACCAATAAATACTTGCTGGCACACCAAATGACGAAAAGTATGTTATTTGTAACGGAAATGTTTTAACATACGGTACAACAGCGTCAAAGTAAACATGTAACTAAAGAAAATCGTGAAGATCACCCGATGTAATCACCCAATTTCAATTTTAAAAATTTAGTGGGGCGAGATTTTTTCATTATGGAAAGCATTTGACATGGAAGTATCAGGTCAGCGCACTAGCACGAGATGACCGATGCGAGTAGCGTAAAGCGCTCACCTGCCACCAGGCACAGCAGCAGGGCGCATGCGCGCAGCGCGGCGCAGGAGACGGGCATGGCGTGTGTCCGCCGGGCGACTGCCGCACTGCCGCCGCACACAGCCGCCCGCCCTTCGGACTATCAATTGGCCTTGAGGCAGCGCGAGGTAACCACTAAATTGTACAATGATACTTGTACCTCGATATGAAGAAGCATAGCGCAGGAGATCATTGTTGTGTCAACTAGGTATGTCATCGCGAGCAAGATCTAATACGAGTCACGTCATGTCTCTCAATGTGCTCTGCGTAAACGAATTCCCTAGTTTATTTGTTTATCTAGATGACTAAATATGAATCGGATTTATTGCAAATTCCAACCAAGATTGAAAGCTTCATTTTAGTCGGTGTGTACCTAATTTTGTAGTGTTGTAGTGTATTTTAGACCAAGGCAGCAAATCAAATCAATTTAACAATGCTTATACCATTATATGTACCAAGAGTTGCTTCAGCATACATCACGCCATTAACGGCACAAAGACGTCCAATTTCAAAGCCGGAATCTTAACGATCAGAGCGACAACATGTTGGTTTCTGAATGTAGATGTTATGTTTGTGAGTATGTCAGTATAGACATGCATACCCAGGTCACTAACTATAACTAGTAAGCATTGCACAAAATAAAAGAATAGTTAATGTGTTCTGTAGTTGATGATTTATCTTATCACTGTAGTAAACATTAAAAAAATGTTCAATATAGATAAAAATATATTTGTTCATAATTTACACATTTAAATACATTATATTAAACGTTATAATACTAATATATTGCCGCTACGATAACCGGCGTAGCGTCATTCAGAGCAACATAACATCACCGTTTCTTTTACAAAATCTCGCCATACTGTTACTGATCTTCCAACTCCCACTAGAAGTGGAACATATTACATCGTAATTTCAGTCGTTAAGTTACTGGACTTTCTGAATCTAGTAGGTGTTTTGCGGAATGTTAACTAAAGCTATGTTTCTTTAATAATTAGGACTGTTACGTGTAAGACAGTGATGACGAACGTAACAAATTTATATCTATCTGCTTAAGGTGGAAGAGCTAGGGTAGACCGCGTATAAATAATTCTAAATACATGTTTATTTGTATGATTTGTTGTGGTCGCAAATCAATCAATAATCAACATACAACCTGAAACGTGACAAGCAAATTGCAAAAAAAAAATACTCTCGCGGGCTGCTCTAGTGCTTTCGCCTTAAGTATCAAAGTGATGTGAGGTGGCAGTCTTCTAGAGGTTAAAGTGTGAGAGTAGCCTGTCGCTGAAAGTGATGTGTTTGAAGAGCGAGGGGTGCGAGTTGGCGCGCGGCGGCGGGCGCGAGGCCAGCGCGATGGCCACGGTGTCGCGCAAGCGCGCGCGCGGCACGTCGCCGCGCAGCCACACCAGGCGCAGCAGCTGCTCCTCCGACATGTCGGGGCACTTCGCCACCACGCTGTGCAGGTCCAGCGACAGCATCTCGATGTCCTGGCATCTCAGTACCTGCACATAATGCTCGTTCTGTAGTAAAGCTCAAACCACACTGTTCCATTACATTTTTGACTACCCAAACCGTACGTGATGATGACTTTGTGGAGACTAGTGGAGGAACACTATCTCCCAAGTACAAGGTATAAATCTAGATTGGGAGGCAGGGGAACCTATGGGTGGGACACCATTTCTGGATGTTGTACATTAATCATCATCATTTGTCTGTGTTGCCACTGTTTTGAAATATAGAGTTTATTCAATTATTATTATGTACGCTGCTAGACTGACCGTAGTGCGACAACATACAACCATACAGCGTTAAGTGTAAAAAATCTAAACTCTAATAACATGACGAACAGTCATACAACTATTCTTACACCGATCACGTCATACGTATCTATGATCTAAATAGAACATGAGTTTACTCCGGGTTATAGACATCCACAAACTCTTTTTTCGTGGTTGTTGAGAAAAGTAAAATAAGTATTTTAAGTAAGCACAATGAGTGTGAGTGTTCAACCCAACCCACGAGATCTGAGTGTATAGGTAAATTTAAGGAGGGGCTCGTGCCTAAGTGGTTACAGGTACAAGGTTCTATCAAAGCTACTCTTTCAAAGATCGGCCCAAGGACGGATGGCCATTCATTACATATTGAGACTCTTCCGTGCCTCGAAAAGCACGTTAAGCCGTTGGTCCCGTCTGTCATTCCAAGACCTTTGGAATGCACGCATTATTCATTTGCAACTGGATTGTTTTAAATATAAGATTCGTCAGTAGCGTTTGTAAAACTCACACATGGATTGTAATACATGAAAAACTCACCTCTGCTAGCATACTGATGACTTCGAAGGGCCAGTCCACGTTGACGCCCTCCGCCGCTATCTTCCTGAAGAACGACCTTATTTGATTCGCCTCCTTCACTATTTTGGTAGCAGCTTGCTGAGCTTCCTCTACATTTTTAAAGGCCACTTTCTTGGACAGCATCGCCGTAATATACTTTTTGTATACCAAGTTTTGAGCTTCGTTTATGACATACTCAAAGTTTTTATCTCTCAAATGATTGTAGTCTTGGAAATAGTCGTCGAGTGTGATGCAAATAGTATCAACTGGAATGGTGGAGGGTAGCCATTTTGCGGTAAATAGGTCGTCGAAGTGAACTTCCAGGTCTAGGAACGCTTCCTCAAGAAGAAACTTTGCGGCTTCATCTCTTAAGCTCTAAAATCAATATAATTACATAGTAAAGTATATTATAGGAGTGCTTACATACACACAAATGAAAAAAAGGGTTTCAGAAAGGTTTAAATACAAACATTGACGGATATCGACATTATTTCGCGGATAAAAGCTATCCGCATAAACAAGGGTAAAATCACCCGGGAAACGTGGGAAAAAGCTATTCATTACATAACGTAAACAATCCTACGGGATATTGATTCTAAAGTTAACAAACGGAACTAAATATTGTCAACCTAGGAAGTGGAAAGTAATGCCGCAAACGATCGAATTAATTGTAACAACCTCGACACTATGGTGCAATTGTGAATTTCTTAACCGACACTGCTGTTTAGTATATAAAATCATTGTCACCGATGGATCGATATCATTCAACAACGACAAGTCCAATCAATCATGAGGAGTATCCTTCTGGTGGCATTTGGCCTTTTGGCCATCGCCGCCCTCAGCTCGGCCAGGGAGATCCGCGAGAAGAGGGATGCTGACCTGGAGACTGCCGCGTCCGGCCACCATTGGGACAAGGGTGGCGGCCACGAGGACCATGGACACCACCACCACGACCACGGTGGACACGACCACAAGGGACATAAGGGCCACCACGAGCACCACCACGGCAAGCACGGACACCACCACCACGAGGGACACAAGGGACACCACGGAGAGCACGGCGGACACAAGAAGCACCACCACCACGACGACGGCTACCACCACCACGAACACCACGGCGAGAAGGGCGACCATGGCCATGGCCATGACGAGCACGGCCACTGGCACAAGGGACACGACACCAAGGGACACCACGGCGTCGAGAAACACGACGAATTCAAGAAGGACAAGCACTTCCACGACCATCACGGAGAGAAAGGATTCCATGAGCATCACGGCGGGCACCACCACGAAGGCGGCCACAAGAAGGGAGGCCACTTCCACAAGGGACACAAACACGGCGGCCATCACGAACACCACCACGGCAAGAAGGGACATCATGAGCACGGCGGCCACCACCACCACCACAAGGGTCACCACGGCGAAGACGGTCACCACGAGCACCACCACCATCACCATGACCACGATCATAAGGGAGGCCATGAGGGTCACAAGCACTGGGGACACAAGAAGGGTCACTAAGCGGTTGCTGAATGTAACTGAACTGTTATTTGTTAAAATGTTGCTTACGACTGTTTTTGTTATATTCTTACGCCAAAGAATAAAATTTTGTACAAACTGAATTCTTAGACTTGATTTAAAACTAGCTGCGCTCTGCGGTTTCGCTTGTATGGGGATTCCCACCGAGCAATTTTTTGACATAAAATGTTGTGTATGACACTAAGTCCCTATAGTGTCTGAATAGTGTAGCCTATTAAGCACTGAAATATTTTTTATAATCTGCAAAAAGGTCTACCGGTGAACAAAATATGTAGGTATGTCAAGGTCAAGTGTTTTTCCTTCCAATTTCAAGCATTGGTTGTCTGGTCATGGACACGGTTCAGAAGGAACCGTGAAACCATCTAGCAATATGAAAGATAATTATACAAAAAAACAGAATGTGTACAATATTTGTCGAAACTGCAGTACTTGCTTCAGGAACTATTGTTCATTATTTTGCCAACACGAGTTTTTTTTGCTGTTGACCGCGGAACGGCGCTTGACCTTGTACCGATGAGAGTTATTTACACATCGAGATCTCACTGACCGTAGCGAACGATGAACTGTCACGATTGGCCCTGAATCTCAACGAAAGTGTCTGTCTATATTCAGTTTGTTTTTATTCAGGTGGCAGGTAGGTTCGTGGTCTTCTCTTTCTTCTTTGAATCAATGGTAAATACATCATTATATTTAAATAAGTTGGGTCTAATAGATGGCCACGCCGATCGTGGCATCAGTTGCGTTTTCTAGATCCTCTGAAGTACCGGTGTTTTGGACACTCATTATGAAACAAGGTTTAGTCAGGCATTCGCATAGGGTATCGGTGTGGTCTATAATCCTCCATTTTGATAGACTATGCTTGCAGCGGCCTGCATGGATCCGCAGTCAATTGTATTTGTAATAAGTATTGTTTCTTTACGTGTCTTTTATGGCAAATAAATATGACGTACCGTTAGTTTAAATTTCAGGAATTGGTGGTAAGTTTTTGATGTAAATCATACTTTAGGCGTACAGAAGACATTCATAGTTACTTCAAGTGTGCGAATGAATGAAAAAATTGTGTATTGTATACCGAGAAATTCACTATTAGGTACTAGATGAAAAAACATATGATTACCTGGAAGGTATTGAGCATCCTGTCGAACTTGGCCTCGGCGGGCGGGTCGTGGCGCGCGGGCGGCCAGTGCCGCGCCTGCGTCTGCTGCGCCAGCCGCACCATCTGCTCGCTGTTGTTCACGATGGTGATCATGTGGTGCGTGAAGTACGCCACGCGCGAGCGATCCGCGAAGTGAGCATTCTATTTATTCAATATGTTTTAATGAATAGGACAAAATATCTGAATTATCAGTTACGGCCCGGCCATGTGTCGACGAAACGACGTAGTTAGGGGTAAATCACTTGCATACGAAACGTCGCGTCGCGGTCAGAATTACTCAGTTTATTTTCTTAGAGGAGCTCGTACCTAAATAATAATAGCCGCTCGGGTCGATCTTCAGATTAAGCCGCGCTTGCCTGGGTTGGTCCGTCGATGGGTGACCACCCATTACATACCGAGTTTCCTCAGTGCCTCAGAAAGCACGTTAAGCCGTTGGTCCCGGCTGTCAATTGTAGATCTTTGACAGTCGTTACAGGTAGTCAGTGGCCCGCAAGTCTGACAACCAGTCTTACCAAGGGCTATCATATTACCCAGTATTGACTGGGTTGTGGAGGTCAGATAGGCAGTCGCTCCATGCAAAATACTGGTATTCAGCTGCATCCGGTTAGACTGGAAGCCGACCCCAACATAGTTGGGAAAAGGCTAGGCAGATGATGATGGACCACACCAGACGATAAACTTACATATATTAATATAAAACTAAGAACGCCCATAATACTTAATTTGACAGTAAATAAAATGAATGGATAACAATATCAGTTAGTATGTTTGGCAAATGTTCTGTCTTAATTTGTAAGTGAATGCTAGTCTTTATGATTTTTAGCCGGCTTGGATTTTGTTGACAGAAGCATTATTGTAGTAAGCGTAAACTAATAATTTACATCAACATCACGCCTGTAATCCCTGAAGGTTTAGGCGGAGGTGTGAGGTATACCTAATAGTGCACCCACATTTCGCCGCCATTTCGGGCGAGCCTTTAGGCACCATTTCGGGCGAGCCTATTGCCATTAACCGGCACAACCGGGATACGCTGTGGCTGCTAATGACAAATTACTGATGGAAAACCCCACTTTGTCTGACCTAACCAATTATTATTCCTACCTAATTATTTAATTTAATTAATCGAATCTGACTCTTCTATTCCTCATATATCACGTCGTGTCGTCGACATTTGGCTATGCGCTTATTCAGCTTGTAATAATATTTTTTGTTGCACAATTATTTCGAACTCACCTTAAATTGTATAACCCCATCTCTGTACATATTCCCATAGCGTGTAACTTGATCAATACTAAGTAGCAATGCTTTAAACGTTATGTCTTTGCTTATAGTATCAGTAACCTGTAAAAACAGATAAATCAGTTACACAGAAAAAATACATAACTATGGAAAGTTATTCAATAAGGCCGCTTACGAAACGGTCGCGGTGTTGGTTCACTCGCATCAAGTTCAAGGTTATGTTGATAGTGCCATTATTGTTTTCGTAACGGCTAAAGCAAAAAAAAAAACTGGAACTATTGTTTGGAAAATTCACACTGCGAGTGTGTGCGCTTGGAATAGTAAAGAAAAAATTGGTCTGATTATTTGGAGCCTGAGCTACCTAACAGTCCGCCGTTTTTTTTCCAAAATTGCAGCCACGCGAAAACCTGTGTTAATCTATACTAATATTATAAATGCCAAAGTTTGGATGGATGGATGTTTGTTATTCAATCACGTCAGAACGGCTGAACAGATCTAGATGAAATATGGCAGAGAGATAGATTATCTGGAATAGCACACAGGGTACTTTTTATTCCGGAAAACCACATCCAAATTTCTACGCGAACTAAGTCGCGAGCAACAGCTAGTCAATAAAATAAAGCTATTGATATAAACGGGTAATAAAGAGTGGGCGCAATGGGCCCTAGAAAAGAGGTGACTGAAGAAATGACGAGAAATATGAAAGAAGAAGACCTGAGGCACCGACCTCAAATAAATTGGGATAAGGGCAGGAGAATGTTTATGGCGAAGAGGTCCAATTTCGAAAAAAAAAATGGCGGACTAGTTGGTAGGGTTGACTATTCAAACTCCTTTCGAGATAATTACACAAAAAATCATGGAAGACATTTCGTGACGATTTAAGGCCGCTTGTTCAATAAACAACAGTTAGTTATTAACCAACGAAAGTGACATTACAAGTTTCTGGAAAATCGACCGTAAAATTCTGTTAATTTCCAACGGTCTCACGGCGCAGAAATGTATGATATTTTACTATATAATGTTGGGATCACATGGCAGTTTAAAACGGAGTTTATTATTGTATTCATGAAAAAAATGGTTTGCCTGCAAGTTCTGGTCGATCATCTGGAAGATAATAACGGGCGCGTGCGTGTGGTAGGCGTTGGAGTGCGGCTCCACGTCGGGCGCGCGCTGTCCCGCCCACTCCGCGCGCTCTGACTCCAGAGTCTTCTCCATCCATTCCATGTAGTTCGATTCCATTTTCTACAAACATTAATATCACATTTAAAATAAAGGAAATTGCCGACGATCGATAACTGGTTCAAAGACACAAAGTAGAAAGTGAGGCAAAGAGGTCCTGTGGTTTATTGATGCCAAACCCCACTTTACTTTGATAGTACAAACATTATACAGGGTGGAGGGGACAGCGACGCTAAGCTGGTTACCACGTGTTCAGTACACCATTCTGAACCCCCCCCCCCCCCACACAGAAATTTTTCATCGGTCATAAAAAAAAATCAAGTGCTTTTGTATTTATCGCTACTACTTTCGTGTTTTTTGCTACATACATATATGTTACGACAATTGAAAGAAAAGAAAGAAAAAATGATTATTGGCACACGCCACAAGTACACAATCCAAAACATAAAAAAGCAAATATACATATAATAAAATTTAAAACTAACCAAGAAATATTGTGTGACTCACGGCTGCGCCAAATAAAATTCAATTCTTTCCATTCATCTAAAAACTCACCTGCAAGTATTCATCCTGTAATTTTTGCATTGTTTCCTTACTGACCAAAGGTGGCAAAGTCGATACGTCAATGTTTAACTCTGAATTGCCCATCAATTCGTGTCCAGGATAAGTATTTAAAATCCAGGATAGAAGGGTTACATATTCATTGCCTTCTATGCCATTAGTTACTACATCTTGGAGCTGTAACAATGTTTCAGTATAATTATTAAATAAAATGACTGTGAATAGTTGGAACAGCTCAAAAATTTACAAAGAAATAAATAATAAAACTTACACTTGCAGATAAACAAATATGGTACATATTGACATATTTGTTCACTATATCATAGTGGGGTGGGAAGCAGGGAACGCATAATGTTTTGACGACTCTCAAGTCCTCGAGTATAAGTTGTCTGGTGAGCTCTAAGTATCGAACCAGCCAAAGTTTATTGTCTTCTCGCTCGTCGACGCGCGTGCCTTCTATACGCTGAGCGACGGCACATTCTAGAACTTCAAAAGCTTTGGCTCGCCAGTTTTTAGGGCGGCCCGGCGGCATAAAACCGGTTTGGCTTTGTTGCTGTAAAACGATTATTAAATAAATTAAATAATCAGTCTGAAAATTGTTTTATTTTTAAAGTAAAGTAAGTAGGTAACCTGTAAAGCCATTTGATCCCTTTTCTCTTCCCTCTCTATAATCCTGAGTGCAGTAACAATAACAGTAGGCTCTTTACGAACAGTATTCAATGTTCGTGCTAAAATCAGTTTTATCTGTTTTTCAAGCAAATTAGACACCATTTCAACATCTTCGAAATATGCTTTTAGCATAATTTTATCGTGAGAAGATTGGTTTGGCAACCTATGCAGCTCATACAGTAAGTCATCTCTGGAGTTCTCCAAATCATTAAGACACTGAAAATGGAAACAAATGTACATATTAGAAGTTGTAAGCAAAGAGATTTTTGTATTTTTATTTTTACTTCCACAACACAATAGCACGCCTGTAATTCCCGAAGGGCTAGTAACTACCTAATAGTACACCCACATTTCGCCAGTTTGGTGTAAGGCGATGTAATAAAAAAAAAATCAAAAAAGAAACTTTATTTCAGACCTTGATCCAAATGATGTCCGTATCACACTACTTATAAGCTATGTTAGTAACAAAAGTAATTAAAAACTTTAATTCATATATCTGCTGCACCCACCTGATGCACCAGGTATATGTACACGTACCCAGTGCGCCATAATGGTGCAGCACAGCTTCTCACTGATGACCTTCAGAATGTCAATAATAATGTTGTGTAATAGGGGGCAAGCTTATTGCCATCAACTGGGTACAAATCCAGACTTTGTGGTTGTTACTGAGAAATTCCTGATGGGAAAACCCAATAATGCTTTGCCCCACCTGGGACCACAAGCTAAGCAGTGGCAGACATTTTTATTTCAGTAGTTTTTATAACATAATATAACATATATAAGAGGTGTTATATGAGGTCTCAAATACCATCCATACACTTACTTGATGGGCATGCAGAAGCTTGCCTTCCCCTATCCATTGCTTAGTTTTGGCCACACTTTCTGGCACAGTAAATATGTGTTTCAGACTGTCCATAGCCGTCACATACTGTGAGTGGCGCGAATCTTCCTCTCTGACTGCCTGGAGCGATGCTACCAGGGGTGGTACACTTTTCAATAGTTCCTCCAATTCATCCATTCTGTAATGAGTAATAAAATTAATTTAACATCCATTTACCATTACAAATCTGTTTTTTTTTTTGACAGGTTTAGTTTTGGACAGTTTCTAATAATTATGATGATACAATAAGTAAAACAAAAAGGTTTGTTCGAACATCATATTATTAGGTTGGGGAAAAAGTCTTTTCGCATTATAGTATGTGTGAACTTGTAATAAAATCTCTTTGGCTATACTACATATTTGTATCTGGCTGGTTTGGGTATCATTGAAAGTTTAAATTTTAAGGAACATAATTCCAAATTCAAATTAGGAAAATGTGTGATTTTCATTTGTTTTTCGTACCGTCAACATGAGTGAAACTAATGAAGCAATTTGATAAATTTTAAAATTTTACTACAAAAAAGGTAACAATGCAACGCAAGCCGCGAAAAAAATTTGCGATGTTTATGGACCTAGTGCAGTGTCTGTGAGAGTAGCACAAATTTCGTTTAAGCGTTTTCAATCCGGAAATTTTGATGTCAAAGATGCACGTCGCTCTGGTCGCCCTATTACGGATAAAATGGATGCCATTTTTGAAAAAGTGGAGCAAGATCGGCATATCAGTAGTTACGACGTAGCTGAAGAACTGGGAATTGACCACAAAACAGTTTTGGCCCATTTGAAAAAAAAACTGGGTACACAAAAAAGCTCGATATTTGGGTACCTCACGAGCTCACTGAAAGAAACCTAATGAACCGTGTACTCATTTGTGATTCTTTATTACGACGTAATGAAACCAAACGATTTTTGATGAAGCTGATAACTGGTGATGAAAAGTGGATCACGTACGACAAGAACGTGCGAAAAAGTTCGTGGTCAAAGGCCGGTCAGGCTTCACAGACTGTGGCGAAACCCGGGTTAACTCGCAACAAGGTGATGCTGTGTGTGTGGTGGGATTTGAAGGGCATTATTCATTATGAGCTGTTACCACCAGGCAGGACCATCGATTCTGAACTCTACTGCCAACAACTGATGAAATTAAAGCAAGAAGTTGAGAGAAAGCGGCCGGAATTAATCAACTGGAGGGGTGTGGTTTTTCATCATGATAATGCTAGACCTCACACATCTTTAGCCACTCAGCAAAAATTAAGAGAGTTTGGCTGGGAGGTGTTAATGCATCCGCCGTATAGTCCTGACCTTGCACCTTCAGATTTCCACCTCTTTCAGTCTCTTCAGAATTCTTTAGGCAGTGTCAGGTTAACATCACGAGAGGACTGACAAAACCACTTGTCGCGGTATTTTGATCAGAAGTCCCAAAACTTCTATAGCAATGGCATCATGACCTACAAGATGGCAAAAAGTTATCGAACAAAATGGTACCTACATACTTTAGTTAAATGTAAATTAACTATATTAAAAATGTTATGAATTTTCTTAAAAAATGTGAAGAAACTTTTTCCCCAACCTATTAAGTCAATTATGTACTGGTTTTAAATCAAAGAATGTATAATTTCAACTGGCAAGTAGCAGATTCTGATATAAAACACTCTATTTTATATTGTCGTTAGTTTGGTCAGCACAAATAGTAATTGGCTAGCATGATCATGTTTGACAGGAGATAGTAACAATAGCATAAATAATAGCAATAACAGTAGTAATAATAGCATGGTGTTCTGTAATTGTTCCTGTAGTGTGCCCCCTCCCCATGGGAAAAAGGTGTGTATGTATGTAATAAAATAATACTTACTTGAGGCTAACTTGTTGCACATCTTCCAAACACTCCTGTAACTGTTTCAAGCCAACACTCACTCCATCGAGTTTGCCCTGCACAGCTGATTTCAGTTGAGCCTCAATAGATGCTTTCTTGTGAGTGATTCTTTTTTTATAATGTTCAACCTGGAATTGAAAACATGAATGAAATAATTAATAGGTAAAAGAACATAACAGTTTCAGTTTGAAGTTGTAATTATTTGGCACACTAGCTTATTATTCCAATTCAGCTTAGATAAGAAATAATTTATTATGTGCATATTTGTTTTCTGCCTGTGTCATCCCACTGCAGGGCAAAGGTCTGCATTTCTTACATACATAATATCCTGTAAATCCCAAAGCAGATTGGTCAAAGCACATTCATCGAAAACATCCTCTGTTATGTTATAATTGTCTTCATAGAGTAATGTTGAGAGTTTGTGTAAGAATGTGGGATTGCTGATGAAGTAACCACTGAAGTTTATGCAGTTAAAAGTGGTAACAGAACTTTATTTTAGTCTAGATACTACACATTGAAATAGGTGGCTTGGCACATTGTTAAAGTAATTTGCAATCAAATGATACACCAGAATATTTATGACTCTGAATCAATTTTTCTATAAACTTTATAGACTTTTTTTTCCAATTGGTCCTAGCAACGCCCACAAAATATACATTTCAATAAATACCTACTCATTTGAGGATTTTTGGTCATGGCTTGGAACCAGTTAAATACCTGTAAACGATATGAAGGGGAGGGAATTATTGTTGACAATAATACAATGAATATGAATGTCTCTACTCACTTTTTCAAGCTGTCCTGGTCTCTGCATCATATTCATTACCATCTTTTCAGCTGCAGCTTTCGCTTCATCTTCTATTTCGTCCATGGTACTCATTTTCGTTTCGAAAGTAATTCACCGTTTTAGCAAGATTTAGGCGATCGTTAATTAAAAAGTTCTGCGAATTACTAGATTGGATAAAAATTATAATGTCGAGACAAAATTAGCAAAACACTTACAAAATATACTAGGCAGTGCACTGGCAAAACTTTGACAACAAATAATGACATAATAATAAAATATCTATATTGACACTTGACAGCTTTGACAGTCGCGACTCTAAGCAAAACATTCTAAAAAAAATGTAGAAAGGTCATAATAACATAACAAACAAATATAAGTCGACTTGACTGGCTGGCATCGCCTCAACCCGAGCCGTTCAGCATTCATTTTACAAAAAATCAAAAATGCATCTCAACGCCATAGCCTCACCAAATAAGGGCTTGTTCCAATAAAAAAAACATAGTGAATGGCACATGCCATTTGTTGGAGATCAGTTTGCAGTTCCCGAACATTAGTCGCGTAAAAACGAGCAGCGCCATGCGTCGACATTAGGTGGTCTCCTATTAGGTTAGTTCCTCTCTCTACTTTTAAAAAAAAATTGCTGTGCCCGACAGGGTCCATAATTGTTTCTATTATTTTTATTTACCACTTGTAAGTGTAACATTATGGATTGCAAAAAACGATTTGAGATTCAAACCTTGGGCCGTATGAAATTTATTAGCCTATGGAATTTTGCGTTTTCTGTGGACTTTTTTAAACCTCGCTGGCCTGCTAGCCTGTCACGTCGTCGTTTCACATCATCACATGTCAAAACGGCTGTCAGTTGCAGTATTGTGTTGCACACTCGGCTGTCAGTTCAATGTTATTGAACAAGAATTCGTACTACTCTATTGTGTCTACCTATTTGCCGATGATACTATCTCTTATCCTGCAAGATGTGGGAAATACTTATATTATTAATATTGTCGGCGGTAGCTTACTTCGTAACAGATGAATTAATACCTAACCTTACAGATTTGTTTGTTAAAGCCGGTCTATTTGGGATAGATCTATGTAAAACCAATAAGAAAAAAATGTGAGTAAATGGTACATATTTTAATGATTTTCAATTACGTGTGATACGGTTTTCTTTGTGAGTTGTGAGAAGTTGTCAGCGCTACTGCTGCTGCATCATTGAGGGAAACCAATCTTGAAGTGCTCCTCTATTTCTTAAATCTCTAACATTATTTTCAGCCCAGAAGCAATAGGTGTTGTATCTGGATGCGTCTTCTTAATAACAAGCTTTATATTTATACCAATTGTTTTTGGTAATGGCTTGATGGATACACAGCAATTCCCTCACAATGAGGTAAGATAATTTTATTTCTTCAATTTGTGCCAGTAAAAAGGGTACCAGAGTATCACCAAATGGTTGATTAATAAGGACTTATATAAAATGACGTGTTTAGGGGTTAATGTAAGAAATTGCAGATTTATACTGCAAAATTAAAACTCGTTTTTTTTCCAAGATGTAACATATTTTTACCTATTTAATCAAAATATGTACCCTCATTATCTATACATTGCTGCCTTCTAATCGGAAGTTCATTTATGCCTCTACGATATAACTCAGGGAATCTTGATTCAATTACTGCCTTCTGGCAAGAAAATTTTTTACCACATAGAAAATTGTCCAAATCATGAAAAAAATGGTAGTCAATTGGGGCAAGGTCTGGCGAGTAGGGAAGATGACGTATGGTTTCTAACTGCAGCTCCTGTAGAGTGACAATAGTGTCCCGTGCAGTGTGAGGTCTTGAATTATCATGGAGCAACAATGGTGAAGATCGATTCATGAGTTGGGGCTGTTTCACTGCCAATTTCGCTATCATTGTTCGAAGTTCGGCACAGTAAACATCTGCTGATATTGCTTGAGCAGACCTGAGTTAGAAAGCTATAGTGAATAACACCATGAAGAGACCACCAAACAGTTACCAATACCTTTTTATTGGTAAGCTTTGCTTTAGGGCACTGTTGCGGCGTTTGACCTGGGGTTAACCATTGCATTTTTCGCTTACGGTTATCGTAAAGAATCCACTTTTCGTCACATGTCATAATTCGATCCAATATTCCTTCATTTCTGTACCGAGTTAACAAGGCAGCACAAGTTTCAACACGCGTTTCTTTCTGCAGATCAGTCAAATCATGAGGCACCCATTTTTTATATTTTTTTATCTAGGTAGGTAAGGTAATGTTAAACCATGCTGCTAATACCTGGGTAGTTTGACTCGGATCGGCTAACACCATCTCCATCAATTCATCGTTATTCACGTTTGTGGTTCGTTCTGCAAGTCGAAGTTTCCATTACGAAAGCGTTTCAACCAAAAACGCATGGTGCGTTCATTAGCAGTCTCCTCTCCAAACGCAGCATTGATATTGCAAGCCGTTTCTGCCGCGTTAGTTCCGCGTCGGAACTCGTATTCAAAAATTACTCGGATTTTCGAAGTATCCATCAAAGCTGAATGAAAAAACAATTGAAGTTCTAAAATCTAACATTCCACATTTTTTTAAGAAAAATTTCATAGGTATAATGTAAAAAAGTTTCACTCGAATATCTCACACCATGAAGGTTTAATGTCAATTCAAAGTATCTATTACTATAAAACGGCAATTTCATACTTTAAGCCCTATTATTATCTGGTTCTTGTTTAGTTTGCAGAACTATTGGCAGGATTGTTATCCATCTGTTGTATGCTCCTTCTTGGCTTTGCTGATGATGTTTTGGACTTGAGATGGAGATATAAACTGTTACTACCCACAGTGGCTTCATTACCTCTGCTTGTGGTTTACTATGTAAACTTCAACTCCACTACTTTTGTAGTCCCTATTCCTTTGAGGCAGTGGTTGGGAGTTTCCATCAACATCGGTATGTATTGTTTATTAGAGATTCTGCTAAATTTAGTCTACTCATTATAAAAACTTGTTTCATTCTGTTCTAGGGGTACTGTACTACATCTACATGGGGATGTTAGCTGTATTCTGCACAAATGCTATTAACATATTGGCTGGCATCAATGGACTTGAAGTTGGACAATCTGTCATCATAGCCTTTTCTATAGTTATCTTTGACATCATTGAATTGAGAGGAGACCAATATAAAGCCCACACATTCTCTTTACATATTATGATACCTTATCTTGCTACTACACTGGCTTTGTTGAAACATAATTGGTAAGCTATTGCAGCATTGATATATCTTTATTTCCTTTCATCATCATATTCAGCCTACTGTTTATGATAGGCATGGCCTCGCATTTTTAATAAGCCACTTCAATAAAAGAGTTTTCTACATAATATATTGCAATATAGATATAATATTATAAATATCCAAAGTGAACTTTCAACAATGAAAAAAGAAAAGACCTCTGAATGACACTCAAAGAGTGTCACCTTCAAATATTATGCTCTAGTTTAATTAAGTTAATTAAACTAGAGCATAATTTAATTAAGTTTAATTTATTACTATGACTAAAATGTTTCTTTTCTTGTTTTCAGGTTTCCTTCAAAGGTCTTTGTTGGGGACACATTTTGTTATGTTTCTGGAATGACATTTGCAGTTGTAGCTATATTGAGTCATTTCAGTAAAACAGTTTTACTATTTTTCTTGCCACAAATCATCAACTTTTTGTATTCAGTACCTCAACTATTCCATGTAATTCCATGCCCAAGACATCGCTTACCAAAGTATAGTGAAGAGACAGATTTACTTCATGCAAGCAGAACAATAATAGCAAAAAAAGAAATGACTGCCCTAAGCAAATTGATTATTCGTGTGTTAACCATCTTACATTTAATTGATAAAAGTGAAGATAAGGAAAGTATAACTATAAATAATATGACATTAATTAATCTATTTCTAATTAAGTTAGGGCCAATACCTGAAGTTCAACTGACCACAAAGCTTATGGCTTTTCAAATTATTTGCACTTGTATAGCTTTTGTAATAAGATATCCTTTAGCATCATACTTCTATGATAGATAAAATTATTAGTGATCAAATAGTTAGGTAAGGTATATTATTTTGTAAAGTTATTTATGTGACCATATCAGATTTTTTTAAGGTTTTACTAATTTAGAAGGTTAGCCAAAGATGAAAATGTGATAAAAAAACAAAATTAGCACAAACAAGGTGTAATTTAAATGTTGGGCAAAGTGATGTTGTGTTTTTCCATTAAGTTGCATCCCAGACTCTGAATTTGTGCCAGGTTGATGGCAATAGGCTCACTCCCTATGACATGGTGGCGAAATGTGGGAGTACTTACCTAATATATTTCTGCCTCTGCCTTATCCTTTGGAGAACTAGGTGTGATGTTATGTTAGGTAACACTGTAATTCTAATATTGCTCTTGTTTTTATTATTGGTCCATAAATTACTATCGTAAATAAAATTCCATTGAAACGATAATTGTTGTTAATTTTTTTTTATGATGTTCTATACAATAAAAAAGTATTTATAAAACAAGTTGTTTATTTTCGATAAAATTAACATAAATTACTATAAGTAGGTAGGATGTACATTCATCACAAAAACAATTTACTACATTTAAAAACTTGTAAATTATCCTGTTTAAATTGTTTAAGTGTGATTGATTTGTGACAAGGTGGTACCTAATGCAGAACGTTATCAATTAAAAATTACAATCGGTTAATAGATCTAAAGATAATAGAACATGATACTCAATTGATATTTCTTAATGTACCTACAATTTTATAGTCAGCACTAAAAGCGGATGTTTGTTGTACAGAATTTATTTTAAATATGGGCAATTTATTATCACTTTTCGCGCCACAATATTCTCTTTGATATCTCTATACTTGTCCTTGTTCATACTGAACTGCTGTAGACTAGCCTTTGATCTCTCAAATGTAATGAAACCTGTTGGCATAATTGCATACCTACTGTGATAGCCGGGACGTATTGTGGGTTGGAGATTCGCCGTCAATGAGCAATAGGTACCAGGTAAAACGGAGTGAATCGAGACAACTTTGAAAGGGATTTTAATGCTGAATTCATATGAAATGTTACCAACAAGTGATCTATTTTATTGACTTAATTATACTTTATTATTAAAAAAGATCTTGTTGGCAACATACCATATTAATTCAACGTTAAAATCTCAAAACTTTGCTTCGATTCACCCCGTTTTACGATATGGACAGCAACATATTAAGTAAATCATTATTATAAATTGCCACAAAAATATTTATTACCTACAGTGCGTTTTTAGCATTTTCTGTAACGGCTAAGAGTTAATCATTAAAATTTTATATTTGTGTGCAAATTATCAATGATCATTTAAAAATAAAAACTGATTTAAGTTGTTATCAGACTTTTTTGCTGACTGTATACTTTAGGGTTGAATTTCATCTAGCAGCACGGAACCGCACTTTTCCACGCTCCTATCCTTTTCCAGCAAATGACGGTTCTAAGTAGTGTTGCCAGGTCCGATTTGTTGTAAATCGGTACATGAGGTCAAAAAAATCGGGATTTAGGGTTGCAGATCGGGACAGTAAACAAAAAAAAAACAAAGGGTTTTAAGTCTATTTAATCTTACATAATAAGTAATCAGTCTTGCTAGACTAGTAGAAATTATAAAATAAAATCGTACTTTAAATGTAATTGACGCACTTCAGAAGAATAAAGTACCTAAGTATTCATGTAAATTATTTGTTTTTATTAAAATAATATTTTTTATTGGAATTTGCCGCCTTTAGAATGGCCTTGTTTTTTATAACATAGTTATAAAATTCAATGCATGTAATATTAAAGTTGGTTTTAATTTGAATTTCTGCTTTCACATGCTCGAGTGTCAAACGGTTTCGCCTCTCAGACCAAATTTTGATTAATCGGGACATTTAGCGTCCCGATCAGGTACAAATCGGGACGCGTCCCTAGACCCCTGAAAATCGGGACGTCCCGCGCAAATCGGGACACCTGGCAACACTAGTTCTAAGCGACAGAAAAGGATAAGACTATAGGAAAAGTGCGATTCCGTGCTGCTAAATGAGACCGCATCCTTTACTCGTTGGCTCTTTTTGGAAATATCGATGGTTAATATGACTAGTTTCTTTTAAAATAATTGTTTGAGTAACAATTTATCTATTAATTCCAATTATTTCAGGTGCATCTAAAACCTTTGGAATAAACCATTTATTGGCGTTGGGGTCGTATGCTATAGCGATAAGATCCATTTATCTCGTCATATACATATCTGTTTTGTCACTGCTTACGTTGGATAGATTTTGGTAAATAGGTATTAGTAGCTGAAAAAGGTTTATAGTACAGAACTTGGAATCCGTAAGATTTTTATAGGTTTTCCTAGAATACCTATAACGGTAACAAAGCCGGGTGAAAGGTGGTGGGGAGTAGGACATCCCTGTATAGGATTATGGAAAATAAAGCGAAATGTGTCGTGTTTATATACTTTAGGTAGAGGGATGGGGTATGTGAATGTATGAATCATCTGGTTATTCTAGTGTTGAATACTTGAGATGGGATGTCCTGTTTTGTCATTATAGAGGAGAAATATAAGTACATAGTTGTATCATTTAAACTTATTAAACAGTTTATTTACATAGTACATATACATCAGTTTCATTAATCAATATTATACTAGGTATTACAATGAAATTCATCTCTGACCTTTACAAGTTGGTTTTATACCCAAGTTAAGTCATTGTATTGTATACCACATTTAGAACAATAAATAGGTAATATTTAAAAATAATAAGTAATTAGGTATTTTTTTTTTATAAAAATGGCTACAGGATATTTTCTCTATACCTTATATGCATAACTTAGTTTAACCAAATATCATACAATATATTGTCCTCTGCATCATTTTCGTTTATCACCCGTAGTGTTTTGAGGGTTTGCAAGTAAAAAGTCAATTCTGAGGTGACTACACCATGCTGAGGACTACCATTTGCTACTATGTTCATCTTTACTAATTGTTCTCTGAGTTTATCTTTGAAGTTATCATGTACTCTTTTATAAACAGTCCTTATTTGTTCATTAGGAAATATATCAATAAGTGCTTCATGTAATTTAACTAAGTGTTTAGAAATATTTCGGAATGTTTGAGATGGAACAGGGGGTTTAGCATCCCACCCTGTCAGTTGAGATGCAAGCATATTACTTACTATGAGACAAATCTTATTCTCTATTTCCTGCTTATGGCTTACTATATCACTTTCTATATTACTAAAACCATTAAGTGATAACTCTTTAGAATGCTGTCTTTCTAGCAATCCTCTTATCTTAGGTAGAAACCACATGACCACTTGTAGGGATCTAGACACTAAAGCAAGATTTGATGTAGAGATCGTTTTTAAGCCAGCACTCTGTATTGCTCCAGCACCTAAAACCAATTGGCAGCATCGAGAATTGAACAAGCGAATCAATTCCAACATACAGTGCACCAAGTACTGAACGATGACAGGAGACTGTTTTGTTGCATCACAATATTCCAGCAAGATCTTGATTAAAAGCTGCACTGTGGCAACAACAGCATAACTCTCCTTATTTATTATTAAATATTTTCCATCAGGCTTTCCACTGTCATATTGAAGGGCATTTGGTATTTCACCTGATTCTTGTATTTTATTTATTGCACTTTGTAATTCACATGGGACTTCTGCAGCTTTCCAGCGCTCTGCATTTAGAGCAGATGTCAGTTGAGTTCTTCTTTCAGCATGTAAACATTGTATATACTTCATTGCATAGCTTCGAAGTGCTAGCTTCATTGCGTTACTGCAATGTCCAGTTATATTTTCACATTCATCACAAAAGTTTTCAATGAGTTTGGACAGTATTGATAATTGGGACATATCAGAAAAAACATAATCCTTGTCAGTTTTAGTTACTATGAGATTAGCACATCGTTCATTACAGTAGTCAGAAAGGGACCCAATCATCTTTTTTAACTTCTCTTCAACAAAAAGTAGTTCCTCAGATGACCAAACATCTTCACTATCATTTCCAGTAACATCATCCATTTGAGTAATTTCCAGTATCAAATTATTTAAAGATAAGATTCTTTTAAATAAATTAATTAAGTTTGGACTAACTTTCTGTAGAAATGTTATACCTTCATTACACAAAAGCCATGTATTGTCAGCAGTAGATCCTCTCAAAACAATTTCTGTGTTTCCATCTCTTTCTGAAATAATTTCTATCACAGATTGTTTGATTGTAGCCTGAATGGATGTCATTGCTTCAATTTTGAATGTATCAATAAAATCAAATTCCTTTAGGCGGAGAATTCCAGACACTATAGATACAATTTTCTCCCTTTCTGGTATTTCTGTGTCATCTTTTGGATCTCTGTTTAAGTCTGTGACAATGAATCTTAAAAATTCGTTGCTCAGCATTTTGTGTATTAATCTCTTCATTTCAGTTAGTTGTGGAGATAAATGACGAAATGCTTGTATACCAGACAGGCGTGTAGATAACACTTTTTGGGTAGAACTGATCAAGTCCAAGGCAGCTACATAATCTGAAGTACTCAAAAGAAGTTGTATCATTGGTTGTGTCTGTTGTACTGTGCCCATTAACTTTAAAAGATCATGGACATTATTCAGATTGTGATTAATTTTTGTTAAACTTGCTAATTTTAATGGACATTCAGTTAAGTTTCCCTTTACATGAGTTATATTTTGTCTGGTTTCTCTAACTGTTTTTACTGCTCTTGCCATTTGTTCCATTATAGTATCATGAGACAGCATTGCATGAAAAAATGCATCTGATTTTTGAGCTACTTGTTTAGAGATTTTCATCTCAATAACATCTAGGTATGTACTTAGTGTTTCTTGGAGAGCTCTTATAGCAATGCTGGGATCTTCAGAATTACTAAGACTAGGAAAAACTTGGCTAAATACATCTGGATCATTTAATGGTAGTGATTGCTCATAAAATATGCTTGGTACTTCACATACATTTTCTACTACAGGTGTTTTATTTTTGACTGGAACACTTTCTTTTAGTCTGCAATGACGCCGATATTTCTTAGCCACTCTTTTGCAATATGATTCAAAATGTGCCAATGTGATTTCAGGTAAATATGGACTAGGGTATATATCAACTTTATCAATGAAATTGTCTCCCCACGTCTTAGTGAAAAAATTGGTCTGTTTACCTCTGTTAGGATCATTTAATACTGCTGGAAGGTTTTGAGAGGAAGAATAGAAGGTCCAATCATCATTTGAGTCTTTTGTATATAAGTGGTACTCTCTTACGTGATACTTAAAGCCTGCTTTCCGCAAATCACCAAACTGCAAGGATGAACACATTCCATTTTGCCCATACTGACAGAGGATGATGGACCCCTCTTTAATACTGTGCTTCTCTTGAACATGCCTGTAACAAAACATTTTATTGATGCAACGATCTTATTCTAGTGAATATTAACCGATAAATACAAATAATATGTGTATAACCTTTCAAATTCCGTGGCAGTAGTGAAAAGTAGTCTCGGACAGTGAACACAGTTTTGCCATGTTGGCTTTTTACAAGATGTAGAGTTGTCCTCCATACCATGTTTGTCATACAGAACGAGAATAATTAATTATATGTTCAAGGTAATTAACATAGATATATAAAATTTCGTAAATCCACCCAAGAAACTCATGACATGGTAAATAAAAATTGACAGACATGACACGATTTGACAATTGACGTATTTGACATAACGTTGACAGAAAGGATGCCAGCGAGCCAGCAGGGTTTTTTTTATGGGTTACCAGTTACCATTCTGCAAAGAGGAAAAACTCTATTCCTATAAGACGTTCATGATACGAAATCATGGAATTATTAGGTACTACATCGAGCAGTAGTCATAATTACCACATGCTACCTCTTATGTTAACTTTTTGCCATTTGAAACCATTTTTATTTTATACACAAGAATTTTTAAATTCTTTTTCAATCAGACCTTATTAAAACTTGATATTCATGAAAATAGGTAGTTACTTCAAATAACTTGTGCCCAGAAGGTGAATGTGAATCACGGTATTTGAGTAAAAAACGACGTCGTCATCGATAAAGCAGGAGTAGGTACTTAATTTGTATATTGTAACAAGTGAATCATCGTCTGGCAGCACTCAAGCAAGAAGGACTTACCGGATATCGGCGGGATCTGTATTTCCCCTATTTAGCAGTGGATAAGCAGGACTCTCAATTCGAGTATTCATGTTATTCGAATAGCAAAATATCTGTGTGCGAATGCGAAGTATTTTTTTAATTAATGGTTATGAAACATTATCACTAACTCCCTGCCCTTGTCCCATTCTACTTAGGATCGGCACAACACGTTCTGCTTCCATTCTGCCCTGTCAGACGTCACGGCATCTACTCCTTTCTCTTACATAAAATATAATTCCTCACACAATCTATCCATCTTTTTTTTGGCCTGCCAAAATATTTTCAATACAGGAGCGTGTAGGGCCTTCAAAGTTCAATCTGAACCCTAAATTTGAACCTGCCCTGCCACACTACTACACGCCTAGTGTGTTGGTATCTACTCCAAAAAATAGAATACTACTTAGTTAAGTAGTACTCGACGCACTAACGCATCACTGGTCAAACATTTCAATTATGCCATATGCGTGTACCTAATGAACTAATGATTCCACCAGTGTGCGGCACAGTGTGCCACACAAATGTTTATTTCGGTGGACTCGCTCAAGTAAACCCGCGGCGTGCTTTGCAACTATGTCATCTGCGGGCTCCTCGCCCTTAAAATCGCTTCTCTTATGATCTTCTAGATCATAATGTTTGAATTTATTGCGGAACGCGCCGTACAATGCACCGCGACTTCGTAAATGAGCCCTTAGAGAAATTTCGTAATACGACCCGACATGTCGATTAAGCGATTGTACGACGAATATCAAGAGGTAAAAGAAGTAATTAAAAGGATCCCTGGTAGGTTATTCCTATCTTCTGTCATTTAGCTAGTGCTATAGGTAAGATAAATTAAACGACATAATTATTTTTTAAATTAATGTACCTAAGTAGATAAAGCTGTTTTCACTAACAAAAGTGCATTGATGGATTTAAAATGCGCAGTTCAGCGTGGAGAGTTGAAATTCTAATACTTAGTGCATTGTGTGTTATTTCTTCAGTGTCTTGCAGCTTTAAGTTACCGGTACTAAATATTATGCTTGTTTTCACTAAAAAAGCACACTGTTGGCTTTTCAACGATCAGCATTATTTCCTCAGGTTTGAGAAGTATAGGACGGCCGACCGTACTAAATGTATGGGTGATGGGTGTACAGAAAGTAAGACATACGGTAATATTGTTCGATATGTTTAATCACACTTAAAGTTAATTAAGTATGTAGAAAATGCTGCAAGTTACATTTTACATGGTATAAGTACATGTGTTAAGTAGGTATCTACATTACACTTTATTTCAATAATCACTTTAAATTATATCCCTACAAGAGAATGAACAAACATAAGGTAATTTAGAAGTTTTCTAGACAAATTATTCCTTTTGGCAATGGTAGCACGCACATGTAACTGCTGACTTAAATATCAAATTTCTTTCTCCATCCAAGCACAGCACCTTAACGGGTACCTGAAATAAAAGAGTGAATAATTAGGTATAATTACTCTACTATTGTATGAATGTTATGGTAGCTATTAAAGACAAGAGAAGATCAAACGTACGAGACTTATTTCCGAACTCTTTTTGGGTAATGGCTCTAAATTCTAGTGAGGCTGCAATATAAAATCTGGTGTTGTATGAACCAACCCCAGAAAAAAGAAAAATAAATGTCACAAAACAGGCAAAAGGCAACAACAACAAACCTTAGCTACTTCTTAAACATCTAATAAGTAACCGGCGACGTGGAAGATTCGACCAATAACAGGAGACACTCCCCTAATGTTATTGATTGATTGCCACACATCTTATCACAGCTTCATTCGTCTGATCCACTTTTGTGGAAACCAGGCTTTAAGCTGTAGAAGCAGTGCCAGTAGTAGCTAGTAGGTTGGTATAGGTATATACTTACGTCTTCGGATTCCATGATATTGCAACACTGGCCCAATGATGTAACGGGATGTCGCTTGAAGCCCAACATGATGCTGGGCAGTGACCAAGACTCGCAGAAGCCGCGACAGGCGTTTGTAGTTATTTTGAATTCTACACAGTCTGGAATGCTTATGTTCCGTGTGTGACCTGAAAATTCAAATTAAATTTTAGTGATTTGCTGTTCCAAAGGCGTATACGAATGGATATTATTCCACTTTGAATTTCTTATCCAAGCTAGGAACTGATATCAACGTCCAATAATTATTTTCATTAACCCTTAAAACAGGATATTTACAATGTTTATTATTTTAAGCGATAACGATAGAGTTAAGGGACCATGTCAGTTTAAAAACATATATTATTTTAGCAGGAAATTATTAGATTTTCGTAGAAAACAGTTATCTAACCGATTCGATGACAACCCGGTTTCCTCCATGATTCTGCAGTGAATACGTTGGTGAGAGATAACAGTAGTATTAAACTCCACAGAAGCATTTTTGAATTGTTCTACTCAAATGACGGTTTGTGAATGAAAAATAATTCGTGATCCTGTCCTTTTATCCTGAAACTCTTGAGCAGAGATCGTCAAGTTGGGGCACTAGTAAACAGATAGGTGCCTACGTATAAAAATCTCTCGTGATTGCTTTCTATGTTTCGAACCCTATTTTAATAGCCAATAAGTATGTAGGTACGATATGGCGATTAAAAGTACCTAACTATTAACATGTATTATGGCGCAGTTACCTACACTTTAACCGAATTCGATTGCTTCCGGAATTCAGACAAGTGACCAAGTGTAAAAGAACAGGGTTGAATAGATACATCCGTCTTCGGACAATCTTGTTCAGTGTTATGGTTCGACTTCACTGAAACTACTCGCAACGTAATAAATGCATCGAGTGCCCGATTTCGAGTAGTCTTTCGAGCAACCGAATAAGTAAATATATTTGGAATACACATCTCAACACCGCACTCACACATAAGTCACTACCTATATTTACTATTTGGCGCCCGACGTGGGGCCAGAAATTCAAACTGAAATAATGTTTAAATTATTTCGTTGGCTTGATTATAACAAGCACATCTCTCTAACAGAAATTTTACTTTCACGTAAACAATGTCTAATTAATTTATATTTTCAAATATTTTAACAACCTAAAACTGTTGATAGCGTCTGATTTTGTAGACGAAGTTTGTTTTCAGTTCATAAATTTCACTGACGTTGGGCATAAAGTGTTATGGGGCGCGCAGCAAACAAGTAAACGGCCTGTGATAATTACTGTTATTGCGTTAACGCAGCAGCTTTACGTTGGTAAATACCATAAATACCAAGCTTTGTAGCATTGACCCGATTGAGGTAGCGAATTTTGTAGCTAGTTGGTACCATATTGTTGATAGGGAGGGGGTACCTAACTAAGGAACTAAGCTCTTCTGTAAAAGCTAACTCTACGGTTTGTTGTCGAACTTGGTTGCTAGGCTCCGAATACCTACAATAGTGCGTCTTTAATAAAAACAAAAGGGCACCAAAACTTCAAAATGGAAATCGAATATAGAATATTAAATCTGTACAAAACAAAACAGTTCGACGAATGTCTCAAGTTATGTGAAACAGCCTTGCAAGAAAAAGGTGACCGTATGATAGAGTTCATACGAATGCGCGCTATGACTATACAGGCGAAGGTCGTCGGTAATGGATACGAAGAAGTGGAGTATTATCCTCAGCAGGATGAGTTGATGTCTACAGCGGTTGCCAAAACACCGAGACCTGGAACTGCATTTCAACGAGATAATAAAACGGCCCGGAATATTGACACATCATATCAGGTACCTAACTACCCATTAGAATATTAGCTAAAAGAACACCTTGGAAGTTTGATGTTGTAGGTAAGTAATATAGATAAGAAAGCCAACATTATCATTTGAATACAGCTTAGTATGTCGAGTAGTATTCCATATTTTTCTAATTCTAGAAAAGAGCCACGGCCACTGTGCGGTCCCGGGCTGGCACCAACACGGCCGGAGCTCGCAGCGTACGCACTGCCCTTAACACCGCATCCCGTATGTCCCGCGCAGCCACAGCCCTCGCTGGAGGAGCAACCTTCACTCCTGGCGCACCACTGTCACTTAGATTTCTTTCAAAAGACGACAAACTCTTCGCTCCAGCGTCGAAGACTCTGTTTGAGTATGTGTTCTACTGCGAAGGGGATGTTAGGAAGGTAAATAAAAGACCAATAATAATTGGTATAATCAGAAATAAAAAATAGAAGAAAGCACTTCTGGACTCGGCGCGTATTTTTAGGAGGTTCGTCTCTCAATAGCCTTGACAACCGTTAGCTCGGGCCCTGTTCCCAATGCTGCGGTGGGTTACTACTTTTTATATTTTTGTTTTCCAGAATATTAAAAATGTAAGATTATATGTAAGAAGAATAAATAATAGATAATAAAATAATAGGTAAAATGACTAACTTACTAACCGATTATGTAGTAGATTACACTAATTCATTTCAACAGGCTATGGAAGTGGCGTTTCAGGCCCAGAAATTGGGAGACTCCACAGACTGGTGGTGGAACTTCTCATTAGCTCGTTGCTATTACGCGCTTGGAATGTACAGAAATACTGAAGATTGTCTTCGTCAGGCACTCAAACAAAACAAACACATATCTATATACCTTCGTTTGGTGGCGATGTATGTGGGACTGAATCAGCCGATTTCAGCGTTGGAGGTCTGTAAACAAGGACTATCTGTTTTCCACGAATACACACCATTGTTGATCGAGCAAGCAAGGATACACGAGCAGATGGGCAACTCCGCGCTGGCTGTGAAAGAGTACCGCACGGTAGCGTTAGAGGACCCATCGAACATGGAGGCCATCGCCAACATAGGGATGTACAATTTTTACAACGATCAGCCAGAAATTGCTTTGAGATATTACAGGTAAGATAGGCTAGGAACCTTAAGTAATTTGTACCAAGTTAATAAGACTGACCTGAAAATCCTGTTGTTTCCAGAAGGTTGTTAGCAACAAACCCCGCCGGGCCGGAAATATACAACAACCTAGGACTCTGCTGTTTGTACTGTAATCAATGGGATTTGATAATACCATGCTTTCGACAGGCTCTTTACTATTCTGCTGATCCCGATATTCGGTCGAACATTTGGTTTAATCTTGCTCATGTTGCTCTGGTAAAGCTTTGCATTAAGTTCGAAAGAAATAAATAAAATAAAGATATATTACCGTCATTTTTAACTCCGTACCATATCATTTCAGTCTACTGGGGACGTTACATTGGCTTATCGATGCTTGCTGGTAAGTCTGGCAATAGACTCGAAGAATGTAGCTTCACAACAAGCGTTGCAAGTTTTAGATGCAAGACTGCGCGCAAGAAAAAAACCGGCCAAGAGCGTATCGGAACACGCACAGTCAAGGGTTCTTTAGTCGGAATAATCTGACATTTGCAGTTGCAAAATATGTTCCCCATCATTCCATCGATTCTGATTTTTTTATCGCTGATCACTCGGGAGATATCTAGAAGTTGAAATGGTGTTTTAAATCAAGTTATGTTTGTTATAGAGGAATTAAAATAAAATATAAAAATGTTGTTGCATGTTTTATTTATTTATTTATGGATAGCAAATAATCAGTGGATATGTCCAGTGACTCCATATTGCGCAGTTCATTGTACTTGAGAGCCAGCAACGAGTCCAGCGCGACTTCTGGATAAGCGTGCATCTGAGCTGACACCGACGTGTCTGATACACCGGTCACTACGTTCGGCGGGATTCGCGTTAGGTGGCGGATTTTAACCTGAAATAATTTAATGATCATTTAATAAGATTTGACAAGAACCAGATGGTAAAATAGAACTAGATAAAAGAGCTAAAACCTAAAATAAAATCAGTATTAACAACAACAAAGAACAGTAAGTAACAATAAAGAGATAAGTTGTTAGCTGTGGAGGAAGCATTAAGGAGCGAATCGCTGAACAAAATTTTCTGCCACTTTTTGCGGGAGTACTTGACTAATTTCACAAATAAATAAATACACAATATGATAATTATAAGTGACCAGCGACATTACGTAGGTCAGTAATAACGATAGATTTATACAACAGGAAACCGCAAAATTGACCATTTTAAAGAGCAACTGTTTGCGACACAAACTTATACACAGTGGCGGCGATCGGCGAATGAGCTATTATACAGTTCTAATTTCCGAATTAGCACGAACGTGGCGCTACAGAGTAATATCCGACAGTGGTACAGCTTCTAATGTGTATTTCTTTCTACAAATAATAATTTTGGCCACGCGAAATTATTATAAAAATATTACTACAATATCAAAGGTTTTTGCACGGAACCATAATCATTTTTCTAAAATAAAAGTAGCCTAAGCTACTCCCTATAACATCAGCTATCTGCCAGTCACTGCCAGTAAAAGTCCCGTCAATCTGTCCAGATACAACCCCCTCAATCTGTATCTGGACAGATTGACGGGGCTTTTACTGGTTTTGGAGATTAGCCGGAACAAACAGACAGACAGACAAAAAAAGTTTTTTTTTTTTAATAAAAGTACCGTGTATGCATTCAGTAAAAAGCTGTTATATATTTTGAAATTACAAACAGACACTTAAATTTTATTTATTTGTATAGATAGGCAACTCCAAATCTGTTCCAAAACAATGACAAGCCGCACGTCTGTCACGCCAAATCGGTTGCAAACCACGAAATAAATAAGTATACCGGTACAAACCGTGCTTATGGACCAGTTTAAAAATTTATCTCACGTTAGAATAAAAATGGGCTAAACGGCGGCTACGCTGCTACGCGCGTCGTAACGGCTACGCTGCTACGTCGTAACGGCTACGCTGCTACGTCGTAACGGCTACGCTGCTACGTCGTATCGGTTACGCTGTTACGGTACTATATCAAACGAATACACTTTTACGAAGTAACGATTAAGGCCTACGAAGAGCTAAAAGTAAAGTTAAGCTTCTACGTAGACAAGGCTAGGTACTACGTTTCTATGAAGTAACTTTTTCTTCTACGAAGCACTAGAAGGCTACGAAGTAACGGCTAACCGTAGCGTAGTCTAACAGATTACGGCATAGTAAATCCATAGCACTAGACTCAAGTACTCAACTCTACTGCTCTGTGATGATAATGTACTGTTGTAAATTACCAATCATCAGTGAGTAAGTTAGAACTCACTTGCTCTATTGTAGATGGCGCCACTCCAATACTTTCCCAAGTATCCGAATCTTTAGGTATAGACAAAGGTTTTGTGTAGTTCGTATTCTTCTCTTTGATAGGAATACAATTTCCAAAAGCGATGTTGAACAGCATGTCTTTGGCGCGTCTCAGAAGTTGTGGTTCTTTAGACGAATAGAACATTAAGTGCGCATGTTGGAGTAGAGCGACGCTTCTTACGGTTGTGCAGATCATTTTCTTTATTTCACTATCTGAAATTCCATGTTGGTTATTAGTAAAGACGTATGTAAAGCAAGAATAAGGTCTATTTTTGGGCACGTTTCCTATAATCTTAACTGCATCTAACTGGAAAATGCAAAAATGTGCCAGAGGTATCACTGCAAAAAAGTCCTAATTGATCTGAGTTCTGAGTGGATGTTATGAACGAATTTTCAAGTTGTAAAAATATTTTCATTAATATAAGGCTCCTGAATAATTTGGAACAGTACTTGTTATGACGACCTCGTAGGTCTAGTGGTCGCTATTGCGACTGCTGAGCATGAGATCCGGGGTCGATTCCCGGGTCGGGCAAATTGTTATTGGATTTTTCCATCAGTTTCTTTTGTGCCCGGTTGATGGCAATAGGCTCACCCCCTATTACATAATAATAATAAATAATAAATATCGCTAGACATTACACACAGCGCCATCTAGTGCCACACTAAGCAACGAGGCTTGTGTCGTGGACACTAGATAGTTGATATACTACATAGATACTTTTTTGTTTGTAAATACATACTTATTATACATATAAACATCCATGACTCGGTAACAAATGTCCATGCTTAATCACACAAACACTTGCTCCTACCGGGATTCGAACCCGGAACCCTATGAACGTAAGGCAGCCTCACTACCGCTGCGCCATTCGGGTCGACATGGGACTTAAACCTAACTGGTGAAATTGGGTGCACTAATAGGGTACAGTTCTGCCTAACCCATCGAGGATTACAGCAAGTACGCTGAAAAAATATTACTGTAACTCGGCCAGTGTTCAGCTTACCAAAATTCTTAAATAGATCATATTTGCCACAAATGATTATCAATTCTGGTGAACTTTCTGCACTTGAATAGACGTCGTTCATTGTTTGTGTACAAGTTTCTAAAATCTCCCAAATACTTTTAATTTTACAAAGATCTACCATGACGCAGAAAAAGAACTTCCCTCGTACAGGTGTGGCTTGCAGCACATTATTCAATGTTTCCAATTTGCCGCCGTATTCCCAAATGTGACACAGAGTTTTATCGATTCCTTGTTTTTGGTTTGATTTCCTTCCAAACGAGTATTCTACTACTAATGTTTCGCGTGGTGGATCGTTTTTCTCTAGAAAGGTATGCAGGAGTGTTGTTTTGCCCTAAAAGTTTGAATGATGAATTAAATTATTTTTGCTGTTTGAGCAATGAGGCAAGTCATTATCATCTTCTTGCCCTTGTATCACGTTACTTGAGGATGGCGCACCTCGTAACAAGCGTGCTTAATTTATTGATCCGCTGGGGGGAAGTGGAAGGAGAGGACGGAAAGCTTTGCCCAGGAGTGGGACAATACCCGTGGACAATACAGTCTAGGAAAAAAAAAATTCAACTCACAACTGATTTGCTTCCTACAAAAAATATTGTTCGCGAGTTGTTTTCGTTCACGTTTGAGTTTGTCTTATCAATTATTTGTGTAGCTATTTCTGGTATTGATAACATCATTCTAATTATGTAGCTATGTGCGGAACTGCTGACGTGAGAATGTAAGCGTTTTAGCAAATATTAAAATTGCGTTTCACTCGGGAAACTCACAAATTAAACACACTGGCTTTTTTATATAGCAGATTAATTTGATTAGGTAATGGTTACTTAGCAACCAAAGGTAAAACATACAAAGTGCCACGCGCGTTTCTAACTTGCCAAAAACCCTAATGCGTTGTTCAGACAGTCGGCCCGCAGTGGCGGGTTTAGTTCCGAATGTATTTAATGATAATTAATTTAACTTATGCAAAGGCGAGGCGCCACAACAGAGTGATTTGATAGAAAAACAGTATGAGAAAAAATAACCGACTTAAAAAAAAACGTGGAAAATAACTTTACTTTCGGAAGTCGGTGGCAAAAAAGTCAATGAAACAATTAATAGTCACCGACTTCCGAAAGTAAAGTTATTTTCCACGTTTTTTTGTGTTTTTTTTTTAAAGTCGGTTATTTTTTTGCAAAAAAGGTTTTTTAGTTAGAGACACACAAATCCTTTTCAAGTATCAATTTCGCAATTTCTTTTACTTTGATGACATATTTTTTCCAGCTATATTGATTTGCAAACTAAACCACTGAACCGATTTTGATGAAATTTCTATGGGGCGAATCGGGGAGTATATCCTTTCAGATAAAAGAATAGTTTTTCAAATCGATTCATAAATTCAATTCAATTCAATTCAATTTATTCAAAGTTATTTTTTTTACAATACAACATAAGTCTTGGAAATAATGTAGGTAAAACAGAGTTAGATGCCTGTACTAGGATAAACCTGTATCACAGGCGATGTGTTCTAATACTAAGTACATATTTGGACAACAAATTTTTGATCAATATTTAACATACGATTTTTTTTTGAAATTAGTGAAAAAAAAATGTTAATTTATTATGATAATATTAACCTAATTTACTTTAACTCTATTATTTATAAATGACGAAGATATGAGGTAACAAACACAACAAAAAAAAATCACAACCGAATTAAGAACATCCTCCTTTTTTTGAAGTCGGTTAATAAAATAGATAATTATCCGCATCTCAAAACGAATGATAAAAGCTTTTGTTGTCCGGCTGTACATTTGACACAGCCTGACATGACCCATTTCCACAAGAACGGGTAGAGAAAGTTTATATAGAGGTGTCAAGCTGAAATTAAAATCGAATATTAAGGTCAAATAATCACATCAAAGCACTTAATTTGTTTGTGGCTCTACAAAGGAGGACGGGCAAAAATGTATGGAAGCCAGAAAGGTTTTTTTATGACTTTAACTACTGATATCGCAGGAAGTCCCAAATCGCTGTGTGGAAAAAGTTATGGCGCAATAAAGCCAGACTTGAGCAAAATTCAGGAGGTTGTCATAAAAGACGTAAATAATCAATATAAATTACGGTACCTGGTCAATAATAATAAACACTGCTTTTTTTAGTTGTTTTGATTTGACACTATTTCAGAATGAAGCCCTTTTCTAAAGAGGAGAATCACCCGTTTATCGAATAAACGTCTGTGTTTGATTGTGTGTGTGAAACCGTTGTTATAGGGGTAGTATTAGAAGGGCCGCGTCTTAATACGGGTGGGTTAGACTTATCGATTTCTGATCTTAGGAAAAAATATAAAAAATTACCTACCCATTTTATTATTGATTCGGGTCGAGAATCATTAGCATAGTTACCTCCTTGAATTTGACAAGGATGCAAAGCAACACCTTGTATTTAGGACGACGCCTTACGGTTATACATATATTTAAAAAAAGCTGGAAAAACTTTTGCTCAAGTCTGGCTTTATTGCGCCATAACCTTTCCTACACAGTGATTTGGGATTTCCTGCCATATCAATAGTTAAAGTATATAAAAAAACCTTTCCAATGATATATCGCGTGTTGTTATTGGTTCCAAGGCCAGCTTGTGTACATTTTTGACCGTCCTCCTTTGTAGAGTCACAAACAAATTAAGTGCTTTGATTTGATTATTTGGCCTTAATATTCGATATTAATTTCAGCTTATACCTCTATCTAAACTTTCTCTACCCGTTCTTGTGGGAAAGGGTCATGTCAGGCTGTGTCAGGTGGACAGCCGGACAACAAACGCTTTTAAGATTCGTTTTGAGATACGGATAATTATCTACACACATCAAAAGTATCTAGGGATCAACATATATTTTTGCAATAACTTTTCTCCTGATTGATATTAATTAAAATTTTCTTTAAGGATTCATCAAATAAAGTGTTTTCGTTTGTCACAGTAACGATAAACCAAGTCACCTTTGCATTAATAAAGAAATTTGCCATTTTCCTAATAAAGGGATTTTTGACATTTGAACCACTAACATTAAAGTTCGAAAAAAAGACTGAAATAACAGTTTTCTTTAAAATTTTATTGGGTAACTTAAACAATTAATAATCCGTGTTTCTACCGCGAACACTAACAACACAAGAACATCGGTTTGGCATACTCAAAATGAGTTCATCCAAATCACGCTGTGGAATGGCCGCCCATGTTCGTTGCAACAACAAAAAAAGGTCTTCTTGCGACTGGATACCCTCCATATTCGGCAGAGCTCTTCTCTGTAGCATATCCCATGCATGCTCAATCGGGTTCAAGTCTGGCGACTGAGCAGGCCAGGGCAGGACATTGATGTTAGCTGCGGCGAGAGTCTGTCTTACAACTCTTGCGGTGTGCGGTCGTGCATTATCATGCATTAACTGAAATAAGGGACCGATTTGCACTTGTAGAGGAACGATGACGTCTGATACAATCGTCTCAGCATAAATTTGAGCGTCGAGGTTGCCTCTGATCCAAATCAACTCAGTTCTTCCGCCGATCCAAATACCCGCCCATACCATGATGGTTCCACCACTATAAGGATGGACTTCCTGGCAGGATTTTAATCGCTGTTGGCGTCCAGGGGTTCTCCAGTGTCGTATACGTCTTGTATCCGGTCTCATACCAAAACGAGACTCATCAGAAAAGCACACGAAACGCCATTGTTCTTCTGCCCAATTTCTGTGTTCAAGAGCCCATTGATATCGAATCCTACGATTGTGCATTGCTATAGGTGGTACCCGTAGCGGTCTTCGGGAATGAAGGTTCACTTCATGCAAGCGGTTTCTGACTGTTTGGTCGCTAATTAAGTTCCCTGAAGAGTGATGAAGCCTCACGGCTAACATCATGGCGGTTATTGTTGGAGCTCTTCGAGTTAAGATTTGAATGTATCGGTCTTGTCTCCGTGTGGTGCAGCGATACCGTCCTCCATGGCGCTCAGCCACGGTACCAGTGCTTCGGTAACGTGTCCAAAGTCGACTGATAACACTCTGACTTGTATTCAGAGCTAAAGCCACAGTACGTTGCCGGGAACCAGCTTCTATCATTCCCACGGCTCTGAGCATTTCTTCCCTGCTTAAATGACGTCGCCGCTCCATAATAACGTTGGTTTTAATCAGTAGTAGGGAAACAGTAGCACTAATAATGTCTTCAATGCGTTGTATGTTTTTATAGGGAAAATATTGACAGCTTATTTTCATCTTTTACTCGAATTTGATTGAGAGTTCCTGATTCAAATTATGAAATGCACCAAAAAGGATCCATATAAATTTATAAAATCATAAATTTATTACAAAGCCACATCTCAATCTCAAGAAATCCGCATAAAAATGCTTGATCCCTAGACACTTTTGATGTGTGTATTTGATCATATACTGTTTTTCTATCATATCACTCTGTTGTGGCGCCTCGCCTTTGTATAAGTTAAATTATAAGTAGTATTTATTATTTATTTTTCTGACTTATTTTTACATTTTTAAATATTCCTATACAAAATTAGTATAAAAACATTTAAAAATATAAAATAGTAGCCCACCAGCAACGGGAACAGCGTCCGAGATATCGGTGGTCAGGGCTCTTGAGAGAGGAACCTCCTAACAATACGCGCCGTGTCCAGTAATGCTTTCTTATTATTATATAAATAAATGCTATATTTATATAAAATTATATATATAGTAGTATAAGTAGTATTACAGTCTTTTAAAATGTATGAAAAACGCGTTTAGTGGCGTGGGGTCACTTTAATTTCTTTTGTCTATGGTATGAAAAGCAAAGTTGCGATACCAAAATAATAAAAAAAACTTTATTTATCTGTGGAAATGGCGATTGATGATCTTGGTGTCAAGAGGTTTTTGTAGAAAATCCTGTGCGATTATATTGCGTTGTAATATTAGCTGGGTGTTAATTCTTTTAAAATAAACTTTAGATTTCTTTAGACTAGTTTGAAGTGATTTTTTTGACATCCATGATTAGTGTCAACTGATTGCAAGTGGTAAGAAATACATTGTCACCTTCACTCTTGTCCTAAAACTTTATTTATTTATTGTGCTTATTTATCATTGTTTATGTTTTTAATCATAATTTACTGTTAACTTTATCGTACCTTTTCAATATAATAGAAAACATGTTGGCAATCTTTTGAGTTATTATTACGAAAGAGAAAGGACCATTCTGCACATTATTCTCAGTCATATTATTCCGTAACCTACATAAAATTACAATTAAAATCTATGCATAGCATTTCTCGCGTTCGACGTTTTTTTTTCTATAACAAGAACATATCTTTTCTTCTTCAAGTAACTGTTATTTGGAAACTTATGATGTTTATAAATAGTATATAGTTCATTGAACTAATTTCATAATTACGTTTCAACATCATAATACATAGTGTTCTGTCGTCTTCATAGGTTACCAAAAATTGTTAAGTAGGTATGAACTTTTTTTAACATGAAGTGGTGACTAATGCAGCATTCACAGTTATTTATTCCTATTTCAGGTGACCTAGGCCACTAAATCAAGAAGGTAGCTATTTGCTTTATTCTACTTTATATTTTGGGTCAAAATTTAATTTGGTTAAAGTTAATAATAAGTTTAGAATTATACTGAAAAGTGTTGATGCAATTCATACATAAACAATTTGAAATATAGATGGCAGAAGTGGATCCAGAAACCTTGTTAGAATGGCTGCTGACAGGACAGGGTGATGAGCGTGACATGCAGCTCATTGCTCTTGAACAACTCTGCATGTTACTACTCATGTCTGACAATGTTGATAGATGCTTTGAAAGGTAATTCATTTTTAAACAAGTCTGCATGGAAAGTAGCTAATTAAAACATAGCTTATCAGTATTCATGCTTTGAAGATGCTTGTTTAAGCTAAACAACAGATTGATTGATGTGATTATCACCACCTTTGTTCACCAATTTTCAATTCACCATTTCTAAGTTTATTGTCAATAGAAAACTTACTTGTTTTTGGTACATAGTGAAGTATTTCATCAGATTGAGTAATAGTTTGCCAATTGCATTTATTTATATATTTAACATTTATCAATGTTTGTATGACACATATAGTTCATTTTAATAGTTATCCTAAGTAAACACAATATTAATAAGCTGCATTGTGAAAGTGTCCGATATCCATATTCAATAAACTTAGTATTGTTGGAATGTTAGTATTATATCGTTAAGTTAATACAATTTTATCTAGTTGACTAACATTACATATTTATTTTACCCTGTCTTTTTAATTTGACACTTTTGATGACCAACTTGTTACCTAATATTACTATACAAAAGACTATCAGTCTGAATAAACCATTGAGGACTTATGGAATTTGGTGTATTGATTAAATGTATCATGTTTAAAGTATATAAAACAAAAAAAAAATCATACATTGGGCTAAGATATTAGTAGTAATTTGTCTATATTTACTAACAGTCTGATAATTTTTATTATCTTATCAAACATACAATGTTATAAAATTATCATATTTGGAGCAGCACATTGAATGTGACCTACTTTTATTTCAGTTGCCCTCCTAGAACATTTCTTCCGGCGTTGTGTAAAATATTCTTAGATGAATGTGCACCAGATAATGTTCTGGAGGTGACAGCCAGGGCTATAACATACTACTTGGATGTTTCTGGTAAGTCTAACAAAATTGGAAAAATAGATCAAAAATTAATTTAAAATATTATTATGCATTAGCAATGATATAATTTAACTTGAGTTCTATTTGTGTAAACAGAAATTTGATCCTATTGCATATGGTGATGATCATATATGACACATGGTTTATATTCACCATTTGAATAAATAAAACAGTCTTGTTTTACTTTTGTTCTCAGAGTGAAATAGGTATTTCTGTCAATATTATAAATGCATGACTAAGCATTGTATCATCATTCATCTTTCTTATTTTACATTAATTCTAAATAATGATGCATAATTAATTTGTCTGTCTGATATTTTTTGTCTAAAAGCTAGTGATGCATCTGGGTATACATAGAATTTGATTGTATTTTGCAGCTGAATGTACACGACGGATTGTTGCTATTGAAGGAGCAGTTAAGGCTATTTGCAGCAGACTGCTCACTGTAGATCCTAACAATCGTACCAGCAAGGACCTTGCTGAACAGTGCATTAAAGTAAGTGTTTTGGACCATCTTTTATATGTTTTTGTATTTAAAGCAGCGTCTACTAACTGTATGTCCTATCCTTTATCACAGGTATTGGAGTTGGTATGCACCAGGGAAGCAGGTGCCGTTTGGGAAGGCGGTGGCCTCCCTGCAGTGTTACATTTCATAACACATCATGGTACATCTGTGCACAAGGATACTCTCCACTCAGCTATGGCAGTTGTTTCAAGGTATTTTATTGATAAATCCCTGATATATTTCATATTGGCTCTAGTCTTGTTATTGGTCTTTGTCTTTGCGAGAATCCCGAAACTCGATATGACGATTGAAAAATAATTTGTTTTGTCAGAGTATGTGGCAAAATGGAGCCGGGTGACGCTCGCGTGGGTGACGCCGTCTCGTCTCTGTCGGCACTGCTGCGTCACAATGACGCGCGCGTGGCTGACGCGGCGCTCCGATGCTTCGCATCACTTGCCGACCGGTTTGCGCGCGCGCATGCTGATCCAGCTCCTCTCGCTGAACATGGTAACATTTCATTTGGAACATGGTAACATTTCAAACAAAGTAAAAAGCGAAAATTTCCAGTGTGCAGTGTGCATACTTTATTTGTATGATAAATGTTTTTAACTATTTCATCTAATGCATTATTCATTCATCATAGGATTGATTGAAGAATTAGTTCGTCGGTTGGGCAGTGCTGAAAGTGGTGATGACAAGTGTTCAGCTCCAGCTGTATCTACTACTGTTAGTCTGCTCTCCACACTATGCCGTGGTTCTGCACAAATAACACATGTAAGTAAAAAAATATGATAGGTAGTCTATAGATATAAACTAAGGAATTCGAACCCAGCTCTTTTTTTCTAATCCCGGGATTCAGGTACTTTTCTTTGGAGTGTGACATTGTTTATTATTTTCTTCATGAACTTGAAAAGAAAAAACTTTTTTGCAAAAAAAAACCGACTTCCAAAAAAAAACACAAAAACAGTGGAAAATAACTTTACTCTCGGAAGTCGGTGACTATTGTTTGTTTCATTGACTTTTTTGCCACCGACTTCCGAAAGTAAAGTTATTTTCCACTTTTTTAGTGTTTTTTTTGGAAGTCGGTTTTTTTTTTGCAAAAAAGTTTTTATTTTACCCATTTTAGTTATCGTATCACACACAAATCCTTGTCAAGTATCAATTTCGCAATTTCTTTTACTTGGATGACATTTTTTTCAGCTATTTTGATTTCAAAACCAAACTGCTGAACCGATTTTGATGAAATTTCTATGGGACCAATCGGGTAGTAGATCCATTCAGATAAAAGACGAATTTTTCAAATTCGTTCATAAATGACGGAGATATGAGGTAACAAAAAAAAAAAAAAAAACAACCGAATTGAGAACCTCCTCCTTTTTTTGAAGTCGGTTAAAAAAAGAATCATGTTAACGTCCATAGCATTAATATAACCCCTTAGAACTGCAGAAATTCGTATTATTATTTATTTATTTAAACTTCATGTACATTCTTCGTCTCCGTCCTTCCTTCACTGCTGAGGATCTCGACCACATAAGACACGTTTCCAAGCCACGCGGTCTCCTGCAGTGTGAACCGCGGAATTAACGCGGCAGAAACGGCTTGCAATATTAATGCTGCGTTTGGAGAGGAGACTGCTAATGAACGCATCGTGCGTTTTTGGTATAAACGCTTTCGTAATGGAAACTTCGACTTGAAGAACGAACCACGTGGAAGACCACACAGGTGAATAACGCTGAATTGAAGGAGATGGTGGAAGACGATCCGAGTCAAACTACCCAGGAATTAGCAGCATGGTTTAACGTAGGTAACGTTACCTACTTATATAAAAAGTAAGCGTAAGCTAAAAATGCAATGGTTGACCCCAGGTCAAACGCCGCAACAGTGCCCTAAAACAACGCTTACCAATAAACAGGTATTGGTAACTGTTTGGTGGTCTTCATGGTGTTATCCACTATAGCTTTCTAACTCTGATCTGCTCAAGCAATATCAGCAGATGTTTACTGTGCCGAACTTCGAACAATGATGGCGAAGCTGGCAGTGAAACAGCCCCGACTCGTGAATCGATCTTCACCATTATTGCTCCATGAAAACGCAAAACCTCACACTGCACGGGACAGTGTTGTAACTCAGCAGTTAGAAACCATACGTCATCCTCCGTACTCGCCAGACCCTGCTCCAACTGACTACCATTTTTTTCGTAATTTGGACAATTTTCTACGTGGTAAAAAAAAATCTTCCCAGGAGGCAGCACAAAATGCTTTCACACAGCTCTGTCGCAAAGGCATAAATGAACATCCGATTAGATGGCAGCAATGTATAGATAATGAGGGTAAATATTTATGATTAAATAAATATGTTACATCTTGGAAAAAAAGGAGTTTTAATTTTGCAGTATAAATCGACATTTTCACACTTTAACCCTTCTAATTTAAAATAAAAGCTTGTAAATATGTAAAACCAGGAAATCCGGGATGTATCAAGCGTAACCACGAAGTTTTCAGTACTGTTATACCGGGATCCCAGGTTTCAGGAAACAGCAATTTTGATGTTTATGAATGTCGTAAAAATAATACAATGTTTGTTTGTAGGATCTCGTCCGCTTGGAATTATGCTCAGCGGTGGAGGCGGCGGTGCAAGCCGATGAGCGCTGGTGCCTCGAGTGCATGCGGCTCGTTGACTTGCTGCTAGTGCTCCTGTGTGAGGGACGGCATGCTATACAGAAGTAAATACATTTAGTTGGTGATAGGTTTTATTTTTCAGATGATGACTGTATAATCTAAAAGACCGTCAGAGAGTGCTACAAGAATTTTTTGGCGCTTGAATCACTTTGTCGCGTTGTTAGTAAAATTTTTAGAAATGTTTATCAATATTATGAGATTATGAGTTTATCAAGATTATGTCTGGACCTTAAAAGAGACTATGACTTCTGAGTTTGTTTCGGTTGTTTCTTCTCAGAGTAGTCAGATACAAAACACCGGCCTCATCTAGTTTTAAAAAAGAAGACGTGTAAAAGTGTTTGTAAAAACCTATTTGCAGAATAAACATCATTTATCATTGCATTGGTAAAACAAGTTGTCGGTATTAGTTCCGATTTTGGCAACGGTACATCTTTGTATAACTAAACCACAGTGTGTACCAGTAAGGTGTGGTTATATTTCAGGGTGTGATTCAGATCATTAAAACCCATGAATGTCTGAAATTCTGAATCACATTTTGAGTTACCGCCGCAACTTTCTGGTACACGCTGTATAGTTTACCAATTTAACCATTTTCTCACCTTTTTCGTTGTGTGTCAGTGGTTCAACTCGCAACGGCGGCTCGACATCGGGCTCGAGCGCGTCGGGCGGCGCGAGCGGTGAGGGCTCGTCGGCCAGCGGCAGCGGCGCGCGCGGTGACAAGTCGCACCGACAGCTAATCGACTGCATCCGCGGCAAGGTACTTATTTTTTATTATTAATTAATTATTATTTAAATGGTACACAGACTACCTGCAGAATTGTCTAGCCCTCTTCCTGTCATCTATCTAAAAATTGTCTTGATAAGATCGCTTTTATCTGTAATTTGTACAGTGTATATTAAAGAGAATTCTATCTTTTTATCAAGGACACCGACGCTCTGCTGGCCGCCGTGTCGAGCGGCGCGGTCGACGTCAACTTCACCGATGACGTCGGACAGACCCTGCTCAACTGGGCGTCCGCTTTCGGTACAAGAGAAATGGTCGAGTTCTTGTGCGAGAAAGGTAAGATTTTATTGCTATTTTCAGTATTTGTCTCCCTTAAAATAATATTACCTTTGCCTTCGATTTTGTAGTCTGCGTGGAGGTTAGAGGTCACAGGTCATGGTCTGTTCTTGTGCCAAATATCGAAATCCGTTCAGCCGTTGAAATCGTGAAAAGATTGCAGGTGGACAGAAAGTTACTTCGCATTATAGTACTAGTATTTATTTACAGTGTGTATCAGAAAGGTGTGGTCATATTTCGGGGTGTGATTCAGACCACCTACCTAAACAAGTTTTTTTCAACCACCAACAAAATCCGAAAAAAAAATCTGCTGTCCCAAACATTTGGGTCGACTAGGTATAGAAGTTTTGTACTGAACAGCTGTTTTTTTTCGCGATTGGTGGTGCCAAGTTGTTCAGTTTGATGGTCTGAAATCAGAATCACATAAAATATGACCACACCTTTCTGATACACTCAACACTGCTGTATACTCAACACAAAGGTTTTTTAAATCTTTATTTTAATACTACTGTTCGTCCGCGTGAAATAACTATACAAATATTACTTCTCTACTTGAATCGGGTTTTGTTAACAATTTCCAGGGTTTTAATTTTTTGCACGGAACCCTAATCATTTTTTTTTTTAAATAAAAGTAGTCTAACGTACTCCCTATTACATCAGCTATCTGCCAGCATAAGTCCCGTCCAGCCATTTCGGCGAATGGCCGGAACAAACAGACAGACAATTTTTTTTTGTTTCTTTTTTTTTTTGTTTTAAGTACCGTCGTATACATTCGGTAAACAGCTGTAATTTAGAAATTACAAACAGAGATTTCAATTTCATAGATTTTTTTAGGTTATGTTTACTTATGTTGTTATGTTTCGCGTTAGGTGCTGACGTAAATCGTGGTCAACGCAGTTCATCTCTGCATTACGCGGCCTGCTTCGGTCGCCCCGCTATTGCCAAGGTGCTCCTCCGTTACGGTGCCAATGCTGACCTACGAGACGAAGACGGGAAAACGCCTCTTGATAAGGCTCGGGAAAGACATGACCAAGGTAAACAAATAGAAGTAATTTCTTCCGATGGTTCCATTAAGTATTAAATAAATAGGCACGGTAAAATTGTTTCTTTGTAAATCCAGGTCACAGGGAAGTGGCAGCTATTCTTCAGTGTCCTGGCGAGTGGTTAGTAGTCGGCAATCATGACTCGCCCTCGCCTACCAATGATGACGATTTCCCTGAAACTGGAGACAAGGAAATGGCAGCAGTATACCTTGAGTAAGTTGTGATATTTTTGTTTTCGTAAACACATTTTGAGTTGTACGACGCCGCAGATTATGTTGTTTCGGTTTGATTAAAACCTGTTTATGTGTTCTGAACTGACATCACCTGCAGTTAACTCTGTTTCAACCGTGGTAGGACTGTTCCTATCACGGTTATTTTAAAAGTAAAAGTGACACAAAGTCAGAGTTGCGTCACTTTTACTTTGGTTTTTATGATCGTTTTTAATAACTAATAAGGTTGCTGTTGAGTTTGTGCCACTGACAAACTGCCAAAATGATCTTTACTTTCGTCACAATAAGATTGCTGTTTTCGGAGCTAGAATATAAGGTGTGTTAGTAGTAGTCGTGTCGTTGATGTGGTCCCTGCCCGCTAGGCGCCTGGTGCCGGTGTTCTGCTCGCGCTACCTGGGCGCGGGCGGCGCGGGCGTGCGGCGCGCGTGCCTGTCGCTGGTGCGCAAGATGGTGCACTACGCGCCCGCGCGACTGCTGCGCGCCATCTCGCTGCGCCGCGACCCGCCCGCCGCCGCGCACCTCACCATGCTCGTGGCCGCCGTGCTCGACAACGCCGTGAGTACCTCGCTTACCCTCTCGAGCGTGCGTCATACTTCTTTTGACGTTTGCCTATAAACGCTGCCTTGTTTTTAAATACTATATCTGCAGACAATATCACAAATGTTTACCAACAGCGCCCTCCTGATAATGTCATGCAAGCTCTAAAAATATCATAGCGCACTAAAGCAGCCTGCCCGCCAAAATAGCCCACGGTACAACTACACGCGATTTCTTTGCGGATAGTTGCAATCTATGACGTCACAGTACAGTAAACGCAATCGATTTATTTGCACTGCTGTCAGTTTGTTTGCCTGACTGACTTATGATAATGAGCTTAAAATCACGCAACTTCAACTCAAATTAAGATTTAAGTTATGCGCCTCAGCAATGTTCATGTCTCTGCATTATTACGAATAAAATAGAAATTAACGGCCGTCGCGCGTCGTCATTCGTCACTTCAACTGGAAAACAAACTTACCAAACACTGTTTTCACCATATAGTAGTAGGTAGTATTGCGCCATAGTTAGCAACTATCCGCGTCGTCGATGTCCGGGCTGACGTAGTGTGTGTGGCAGGGCGAGCTGGGCGCTGGCCGCCGCGCGCCCGCGCGAGTGCTGCGCAGCCGCTATATCCGGCCGCCCGCGGTAACGTTACGATGGTGTGATGCTCCCAGGCCTGACTGTGCAAGCCGGCTCTAAAATGACTGATTTTAGGAGTCTGCCCAATAAACCGTATCATACTATATGACCATAGGAACGTGATAGGCATTTTTTTTTCTTTCTATTGAAAAGTTATGAGACTATCCACATCTATGCCATGTACGGAGCGTCAACAAATTTCTCGGCGAGAATATTTTGCCGGTGCCGATACGGTCCGTGCATGGCGCGTGACGGTATCGGGCGGTGACGGAACGGTCTAGTGGGCATAGTGTCATACGTTTAAATACAAAGAATATAGGTTAAAACCGCGTAAACGGGTATAATACGCTAGCATGGGGCATAGTAGTCCGTGCCATGTTTCTTTCCGTGCCTGATACGTTCATAACTCGTTCAAGGTATGGCACGGTGTAGTGGGCAGACTCTTTTATACTTCATAGCGATATAAGGGACTAGCGATTTCAACGACTAATAAGTTATACAAAAGTCTAATGAAACTCGCAAAACTGATCATCCGTTTTAGAGCCGTATACTCATCATTGCTTGAGACACCGTTGCACGGACTTTATGTGAACGTTTGACATCCATGTTTTGGCTTGAATCCGTCGAACGATGCCATCAACTACGATCAGCTTAGAACTTAGAATTGCTAAACACAAATAATGAATGTCAGTTATCATAAGCATCAGACTTATAATACTAATATTTTTATTTGTTATCAGCTGAGTTGATTAAGATTCTGACTTGTTTTCTCACTGTCATTTATTCTTGATTGCATCCACATTTTTGTAAAGACATCACACCATCGAAACTTACCTGCATCAACAATCCTTCTCTTGTGTTTATTACTTTTTGTGTTTAATAATATTTTTTCTTTTTATGGTTGTATATGTTTTGTAACATATCTATATTGTGTACATTTAATTGTGCTACAGTCAAAGCATCTGTGTCAAATAATGTGCATTTTTCGTTGGTAAACTTCAGATAAAAATCGTAATAGGCCCCAATTTTCTTTTCCTTGGAATATTTCTTACCGAATGTAACCAGACATTTTTTAAATATGGTAACTTGCTACGACCTAGGACGATGACGACGGTCATCTTATTGTGCTGGGAATCGCTGAGGAGTTGATGGTGAAGGCTTCAGACATATACCTAGAGCAGTTCGCGCGTCTCGGCGTGTTCAGCAAGGTGGAGGGACTGGCGGCTGCGCCGGCTGCCTTCTTGTCATCAGACAGCGAAACCTCCAGTATCCCAGGCAAGGACACACATTGTGGTAACCATTCCTAATGTTATTCATGTAATGATGATTATTTTAAGTTACAACAAAAATGATAATAGTGGAAAAATGTGTCTTTGTTTCGTCGCAAGAATAGCAGGGGCTGTGGTTTAAAAATAGACGTCCAGCTAGGTATTTAAATACGTCGGTCGTTGATGTCGTCACACCTCAACGAAAATCTACCTGTTTTTGATATCGGCAACTAATTGGCCTTCAAAAGTTATCTTCCGTATCCGTAATATAACAATATTACTGAGAGCTAATAACACCACTGAAAATGAACTCGATCAGCACGTCTAAGCCTCGTTCAAGCGCCATAACTGTACGTGGTATAGATGTGTAGATCGAGTAGAATTTTGTACCGCAATACCTGTATTCATGTTGCATACTTGTGTGGTGTAGGTTGTAGCGAGGACGCGTCGTGCCTGTCGAGCGGCGTGGGCTACTCGTGGGCGGAGTGGTCGCTGTGCCGCGGGCGCGACGCGCTGTACGTGTGGAGCGACGCGGCGGCGCTGGAGCTCAGCACGGGCAGCAACGGCTGGTTCCGCTTCCTGCTCGACGGCAAGCTCGCCACCATGTACTCCAGCGGCAGTCCCGAACATCAGACTGATAACACCGGTATATACATTTTCGAGCACTTTATACATACTAGAGACTAGGGGTTCCAACTTGCTCGCTATTATGCTACAATTGAGTTTACAATTTATGAACATTTAATGTTAATGGTCAATTTACTTATCAATCAAGTTTTCTTAGCTTTAATTGTATTGTTTAGATTTGTTATTTAAACCCTGTAGCTTTGTGCACCAAAGCGATTTCACAACATGGTGCTGAAACTGTATTAAGCGTTACTTTTAATGTTATAAGAATCCACTTTGCTGACGCTAGACTCTAGCGACTAGAGGCACGATTCTGCCTGGTACAGGCTTTAGTGTGTACATATGTACACTTTACATGCTTGTTTCAATTGTTTTCCTTAGAAGTTCAGTTTACACGTAATTGTGATACTATGTGATACTGTTTTAAATCAAGTATCAGAGTTTTGACCGTGGTTTTGATAGTTCCGTAGCGCATGTTCTGTTGAAAAAAATTGTGAGTAATGGTTTTATTACAGAAAATCGTGGCGAATTTATCGACAAACTTCAAAGAGCTCGAGCTTCAGTAAAGAATTCGGTCCCGCAACCGATTCTGTCTAAACCCGGAGCGTCTAAATTAATTATTGGCAACTGGGCTCTTTCATGTAAAAAGTAAGTAAATTGCATTTTCTGGCAAATAACATTCATCATGTCATTTGATACTATCAAACCTTCATTGTATGTTCTTTCAGGGAAAAGGAACTACAGATCCACAATACCGATGGTCAGCAACAAACTACCGTACTCAGAGAAGACCTGCCTGGTTTTATTTTCGAATCGAACAGGGGTACTAAACATTCGTTCACAGCTGAAACCTTTTTAGGTAAGAATATAAAGCTTCAGTGTGTACTCATTGTTAATGGATAAATGATAAGTAGCGTAAGAATAAAACGAAAGTTACAATATAATACTTCTTTCCTTTGTAACTTTCTTGAGTTCTTTGCAGTTTTTTTTATAATCTTTTTAATTTTATTGCTGCGCTTTGTTTAATGTATGTGTTATCTTTTTAGGTCCTGAGCTAGCGAGTGGTTGGACAGATCGAAGGACTGTGACGCCTCATAACGCGGTAAACGCGAGCCGATCAAGACTAGCGGCCAAAGCAGAGGCGTTGAAAGCACAGGTTTGTTAAGAGCGTTTACGCCGTCCGCCGTCTTACAAAATTGTTAATTACTAATAACTTTAGGAAATTTCATTGTCTCAATAGTTGTGGAAAAAATATTTAAATTAATAGAGTATTGGTAAATTCTATCAAGATAACTCAACAGAGGTTTTCTTAATTTCCCTTTCAGCGTCAGTTTTGAAGCTCTAATTATAGGAAACCACTGGCAAACCTAATTAGATTTTTATTTTACCAATTGCTAAGATCCTATGGAAAATAGTTTGTGAAAAAGATTTTTTGATTTAAGTATCTTTCTATAAGAAATTATGTGAAATATTAAGCAATTAAAATGATTTTTTCACCGATATATCTTACTTAATTTAATATAATAATAGCATAATATAATAGAAGAACATATGCAATTTTATGTCAGTCCGCCGCGAGGCTTTCTAGAGAGAGGATATTATGTCGCTCGGTGCTCTGCCTGGTCTGTGTTGACCTTTGCCGTACGTAACAGGATAGCGGACGTTTATAGGGTGATTGAAAAATCTTGTTACTTTGATGATTACATTTTTTTATTATTATTTTTTGATGTCTGACAATATTTTTAGTGACAACAAATATTTACCCTATTTTTTACCTACTAATTTTATTTATTAAAACTTTTACTTATTTAGTTTTTTTTTGATAAGATCATAAATTGTTTTTAAAGTTAACGCCAACCTGTTGTATTTCCCTTATAACAGGTGTCACTAAGAGGAACATCACGTCAGATTAAAATATAATATAATATAAACATAAGTAAATCCGTAAAAAGTGATTTATTTGAATAGAATAAAAAAGATTTATTAATCAATCACACATCAATAATAATTAATGAAGTTGGGTTTCTTTCTAAAGTTTAGATCAACAAATTCATGTTTGAATTAATAAAAAACGACTTTAATATTAACATAATTATAGCTATACTTGCAATATATTATTAAATACTTATTTTATGCACTCGTAGTTTAGTCATTCGTGTACGTTCAAATTCGAATTAAATTTTACTACAACAATTGCACTCGAACGGATCCAAGTGGGTTAGTTTGACTATAGCGCAAGAGAACGCGCCAGCGTTACGCAAAAGTCACGTACGCTTCTGTGTGCGCAAAAAATGCATTGAATTACCTAAACTTGACTTCGCGCGATAATCGTAAACGCTCTGTGCTCTCTGCGTGTCTTTATAATTTGAATATTAGGAATAAAAGTTGACCAGAATTAGGAAGTAACTTGTTTTTAGTGGCGGTGCTTTCATATAAGCCTAAATGTTTGGCTTGCCCTTATCACCTACTTCTCATAATGTAAGGTTTTTGAACAAAATGTTGTCCCCCAGGCCCTCCACCGCTTGTTTTTATCCATTGTGTAATTTTACAACAGTCCAAGGCACGGTTTCCACCAAAGCTGAGACGAGTGGGACATAAAGGAGATGTGCAAGATTCGACTAAACACAGCAAACTCAACATTGCTACTCTCGTAGCAATGTTGATTAGATCCAGTGTGATTGGCCAATTCCCGTACGTCTATTCAGTACCATTTTGGAAGAAACCGGGGCTCAGGATCTTGTATGTTAACCCTTAACCACCTGACCCCTATATCAGTTACGTAACCACCTGCGCGCGGTCACAGTGACCGCATCGGATACACATGAGTTTTCTTAGGATGTTAAGGTTTTATTATAAGAATAAATTAATAATAGTCTTTAATATATATAAAATTATTTATTTAAGTGAAAAAAGAAACAATAACAAAACATGTTCTTCTCATAAATGTGAACAATTAAATTGCTGGCACATTTCAACTAAAAATATAATTATGCTTACATTATGAGATCTATCAACATAGGAACAAAATATTATATCAAATTTGGTGTTTCTTTAAAGAATCTAATAATATTCCAATGACATAAAAAAAATAAAGTATTAAAAAAATCAAAACTTCGAGAAAATTGCAGGGGGTAAAGTTTTACAATTTTTCACGACAATTTTTGCACATTTTGTTAGAACATTCCACACAGATTCGTTTTTTACAAATAAAACACAGATGAAATGTTTTTCGTTTCTTCTTGGGATCGAAAGTTGAACACGTTTTGCGTGTTTCAAGATGACCAGTGTTCATCAGAAGACGACACTTGCAGGCAGTCATCAGATTCACAGTCTTCTAAAATCACAGGAACTTCCAAATCTTCAGGTTCTACATCACTGCAACTCTCATCAAGGGTATCCTCCACATCCGACAGTTCCTCCTGTAACCATTGTCGTTGTTTACCTCCATTTTTACGCTAAAACAAAAAACACGAATGTAATACACAATAATCACATAACTACCTGCACGCGGTCACCATGACCGCTAACAAAATATTTTTACTCACCCAAGCCAAACGCGCGCACGTGTATCCTTGCCGAGCGCAGAAGCGACACTAAACCGCCAACAGAAAAGGTACACAGACGTACACTAACACGCGATAACGGATTTCGACGAAATTCAAATTCAAAAAGTCGTTGCGGTCACCATGACCGCTGGCAGGTGGTTAAGGGTTAAACAAGGAATATGGATACATGTTATTTCGATATTGCCGTAGGTATGCTCGCGTGCCCTCGCGCTGTACTCGCGCCACCTGGCCAGCGCCGCCACGCGCCAGCCGCGGCCGCCCGTGGCGCGGCTGCGGGCGCTGCTCGCGCGCATGCAGCGCCTCGCCACGCAACCTACTGGTGAGGACACATTTTATACATACACGTAAACGAAAATAAGCCTTGCTCTGAGATACATTTCAGCATGTTTATTTTTATTGTTTTCGTCGTAGTGCCATTGTTTATCAACTCACTATCACAAGGTCTTCCTATTTAACCCAAAGTGCTGCAAGCTTTGGATTTAATTTAACTAGATTGTCACGAATCATCTACACAATAATTGTATCACTGTACAGAGGACTGGCAAAACGAACTGAACGAGGCGCTAGATCAACTGACAGAGCTGTTGTGTGGAGACGAGCTGCTCTCGGCTTACGAGCTGCAGTCATCTGGCTTAGCACCTTCCTTGCTGCAAGTGCTGTCACCGCAGGCTAATGGTAAGTGACACTTACAAGTACATTTTGCGCTACAATTCCAAACATTTTAATGACTTTCATTCACAATATTATTAGTCATTTTGATATCAACGTAATTTACACATAATGTGGATTTTCGTGGAAGCAACAACCAGTTGAAAATAAAGATTTGATCAGACTATATGTCACATCACTAAAAATATTTGTAAACAGATCGGAATTTTCAGTAATTTGTAAAAAGTACATGTTCAGTTTGGATTGCACTTATAGACGGGAGTGTCCATGATATTACAGAGATAGGTTGTAATTGTAACCCAGTTGCATATGGACGAAGACCAGCGCAGCGCTCAGGCATAGATAGTTAAACAAACATGATGCCAATATACTGGAGATTGTGTAAAGTCGATCACACAGAGCTCTCACGATGATACTCGCCCATGATTGACATTTGAGCTACATTGCTCCATGTAGGGATACGGTTACACACTGCTAACTGACCTGCGACACGTCAACGTTCAAAGCGTTTACGGTGGTTTGGGAGAGAAAGGCGGGAGCGGGTAGTGTGGAGGCAAAATGGCTGCAATCAGTGTTCCTTTGATGTCTTACTAATAACCATGGCAGTATGGCAGCTCGTATTGAACAAAGCCAAGGAAACGGTGGCGTTGCACTGCAGCATACCTCCCCGCTTTGACTCTCTGGCTTCTCGGTCGATGCGCAGTCGTCGCTTCGTTATACAATATTTGAAGGCACCGTGTGGCATGTCGTTCTCATTTATATGTAGGGGCTCAGGCATCGCGTGTCATGAATGTTAGAGTGTAGAGTGGTCCGCAGACGGGCCGACGCAGGGCAGCGCGCGGCTGGGGCTGGTGCGCGCGTGGCTGGCGCGGCGCGGCGGCGCGCAGCTGGCGGCGCGGCTGGTGGCGGTGCTGGAGAGCGTGGAGCGGCTGCCCGTGCACGCGCCCGCGCCCGACGCGCCGCCGCCCTCCGCCGGCACGCTGCACCATCTCACCAAGAGGATCAGGTAACTATTAGTAGTCGGTGACTATTGTTTGTTTCATTGACATTTTAGGCACCGACTTCCGAAAGTAAAGTTATTTTCCACTTTTTTTTTGTGTTTTTTTGGAAGTCGGTTATTTTTTGCAAAAACGTTTTTATTTTACCCTTTTTAGTTATACGAGTAGCATTAAACACAAATCCTTGTCAAGTATCAATTTCGCAATTTCTTTTATTTGGATGACATATTTTTTCCAGCTATTTTGATTTAAAACCAAACTGCTGAACCGATTTTGATGAAATTTCTATGGGACCAATTGGGAAGTAAAATCAAATCGGTTCATAAATAACGAAGATATGAGGTAACAAATACAAAAAAAATACAACCGAATTGAGAACCTCCTCCTTTTTTTGAAGTTGGTTAAAAAGATTTTTTCGAAACACTCTCGAAAATGGACTCTTATCACAATACGATTAGGTTCAACGTGCTATATATTATTTTATCTGTACTGGTGTGGAAATAAATTTTTCCACAGAAACTATAAACTAAGTCCAAATTGATTCAATTTCTACAGTCAGCGGTGATTGCTTTTTTTTAAATCGCAACAAAGAGGCGTCTATTTTAGCATTATACTTTGGTCTGGTAAGATATTAACTCGGTTAACGGCAATCCTATTGCTTCTCTAATCATCCGTTTCTCTTTAGGCTGCGCGTGGAACGTGCAAGCGATGAATCGACAGAGGACACAACATCCAACAACGGCAACAACGCTGGCCGCAACCTAAAGGTGGAGGCGTTGACGACAGTACGGCAGCTCGAGAGATTCCTCGCCAAGTCAGTCGCCCGCCAGTGGTACGACATGGAGCGAGCCACTTTTAACTTCGTACAGAAGATAAAAGCTGAAGCTCCTATGACGTTTACTTACGAAGTAAGAAGCTCTCCATACTGATATCAAATAATTGATTTGGTCAACTACGAACTTCACAAATATTTTTTCTATTGCAGCACGATTTCGACGAGAATGGTATTCTCTACTTTATTGGCAGTAACGGAGGTACTTGCGAATGGGTAAATCCGGGTGCTCACGGTTTGGTCAGCGTGTGGTCCTCTGACGGGAGGCAGTTACCTTATGGTCGCGCTGAGGATGCACTGTCGCGGTCACCGGAGCCGCTCAACGTTCACACGAACGATGACAGACGAGCCTTCATAGCGTGTGACTTGGGCTTACAAGTCGTGCCCTCGGCGTACACGTTACGTCATGCCCGCGGGTACGGACGCTCGGCGCTCAGGAACTGGCTATTCCAAGTAAGTAAAGTGGAATTTTGTTTATTATCAGAAAAGTTTTATTAACATAGACTAGCTGTTGCCGGTTAACTCGAGTCCTAGGGAAAATACTTATGTTCCTGAAGATTTACATTCATAATATTATTAGTAGGCTATCAAATATTTATTTCGTTTTGCATATAATTTTGATTGTTTCCGTCAGATGTCAGCTGACGGCGTGACGTGG